>CM026287.1:14646372-14815004 GCA_014851415.1 Cnaphalocrocis medinalis | reverse complement strand
GATCATGCTAGTGGCCGCCCTCACTTCGTTTCGGGACATTAGTTCCACTATATACTAATAGATGGCGCTTGGAGTCGATTACATCATGCAAGTGTTGGAGTTTGCCTATAAACTTTAACGTAGACTATGAGATTAACCTAAGGATTAACCCCTTTAACAGTAAAATAGTATACATACATAGGTACCGATTACGAGGTAACAAATGAAGGATGGGTAGCTTAGTGCGTGCGTTAAGAACATGCGGAAATTTCTAAACAGTTTACTGGAAATCCAGGAGTCGTTTGTAATCCGACGTTGACCCCGGGATATAAACTTCAGTTACACCGTGACCATGGGCTAGTACATCGTAGTAATTCCGTAACAATCTGAATTCTAATCGAGGTTTTTTTTGCTTTCACACCTTAGAGCTAGATATTTAAAAACTGGTATACTTTGCTGGTGTGCTAGCGCCGCTCCGGCCGCAAACTGGACGGCTGGCTGCAACAAGCTGCATTATTTAAGCTAGCTCCGAATTTGTTTCTACTCGTATTTTCTGTGCATAATGAATATTTTAAGCTGCATTATTGAAGTATGAAGCGGACAGTTAAGTCCTCATACTTCAATATTATTCATAACGGTTTTGTTATGATAAGAACGGAAAAGTTTGTATACCTCTACATCACTTTCTCATTCCGGTTCATAGCAATACGGAACAATATGCGTAACGTAACGTCTGAATGAATTAATAAATAAAGTTTATTGTATACTAGTGGCCGCCCTCACTTCGTTTCGGGACATTAGTTCCACTATATACTAATAGATGGCGCTGGCTGTCAATTGCATCACGCTAGTGTTTCGCCTATTAGGTTTTGTATATAAGGTCTTTCGATGCCCATAAAAATTACCTCTTTATAAATAGAATAGAAGATATAAATTAAGGTACATAATTAGCAATTAATAAGGTACATACTCGTAATTGTCTTGAAACTTTAAGAGATTTTGAATACAATAGTAGCTTTGATTGCTCATTTCGGGCAAACACATCTGACTGTAGGAGTACATCAAGCACAAAGCCGATTTTTGTTAGTTGACGTTTGCAAAATTTCACGTACAGCCTTGAAAACTTTACACTAACGTACGCTTTCTATATTTTGGTAATGGGTACAATACACTATGGCATTAGAAAGTAGACCACTCGGGGTCAAGGTCACCCCTCACCCCTGGTGGCAGTCCATTGTTTGTGCATCATTACCTCAGCTCGCTGCCGGCGCGTGACGCCTGTCGATCGCGGGTGATCCCTGACAAATTGCGCGGGTAATCCTGACACGGCGCACACATGCACATATTGTACGCTGCTTGGGTGCGAATATACGTAGCATACGCAGAGTACACCCTTCCGGCCGCATTAGCAACCAAGTTTCACAACCAGTTGCCAAAGAAGAACTAACACTTTTGCTACTCAACCAGTTGCCAAAGACGATAGATTTTTCTTTTTTCACAATCGCATGGTTGTTGCTAAAGAAAAACTAACTTTCCTGATACACAACCAATGAAATAATACCAAAACCAACGAACGAAAATGGTTGAACGTTGTAAACTATTTTAAACACAATGCGCGCGATGGCGCTGGTCGACATTAACATCGCGCATGTGTTCCACTTTGCCTATAAGAGTTGTCGTTGCCTTTACGACTTTATAAATAGTATAGGTTACACCCAAACTCAACCTCCCTGACTTGTTTCGCCATGCATTTCTGATGATCCTCTTTCCTGTGTGGTCAGCAGGTAAACTAACGCGTTGTGTACCCTGTGGCTCCCCCTGTTTTAAAACAGCGATTTCTAAACGTGTATTATCTCGTCCGGGTTCGGTATGAATTTTAAAGGCTTCGGTACACGTAGGGTTGTCAAGTGGTCGAAAAACGCCGGACTTTGGAAATATAATAGGAAACATTTTATTATTTTATACATCACAGCACAGAAAACACTAGCACATACAAAAAAAAAACAAATATTTCTCATGTTTAAAACAAAACTAAATAGGTACTGCTTAACTTGTACAAATTTATACGCTTTAATATCCGTCCGGTTTATTACGACTTGGCATTTTGAGTGCGAGGAGACCTTTATTAATCACTGGATGTCCCTAAGACATGGGTGGACATATGATATGGGTGAAATAATATAAGTAGATGATATGTTTTTTACTACTTAACTGTTAAATTTGAATTTAGTGACAATTGTTAAGTTTTTTTATTTATTTGATATTTGTCAGGCGAGCAGACGGATCACCTGATGGTAAATGATTGCAGCCGCCCACACCAGTGGAGTCACAAGTGTGCTGCCAAACTTTCAACCCCCTTCTCCCCCGAATGGGGATCCGGTGCCCTAGCGGATCGGTGGTCCGTTTCTTTTTTACTTTAGTGTCCGGCTATATGGTGGATACGTCCGGCCGTTTAGATTCAAGCTTTAGCAACCCTAGATAAACACGTAGCGAAAGAGCTAGGGTCAGGCCAGATCCCTTTAGCGCCAAAGGCGGCTTGTCTATGCATTGCGAGGGGGGGGGGGGGGGGGGGGTGATCCCGGGGGAAGCCTGCAGCAGGGGAAATAGCAAACAGGGATGCTTAAGGGTATGTTGAGCTTTGAATTTATGTGAACTAGTCTTTGTTTGCTTATTTATTGACTAGATGGGTATCACTTTTGCGCTAATTAACAAGTTTTTCCAATTTGTAATGTAGTTTACATTGGAAAAATATATGTATGGAATGGATGCTATTTACGAGTAAGTATCCGGAACTGGCAACTACATTCACAGTATTTTAAAAATATTTTGTTACTCCATTTGAAAATATAACTCTTCGGCTAAAGAATGCAGTTTGTTTTATTATACAGCGTCACATAGCTACGCAACACATAAATTATTTTGAGATAAAAGTTGCGATTTTTATCTGTCAAATTCATGGACGTTAAGTTACATAAATGTACTTATAATGCTAATAAACTTGGCAGGCGTGAAACGTAACAACAGTGTTTAAAGTAGCAATAAAAAGCATAATATAGTTTGACATAAGCTTGTCAAACTTACCCGTATATTGGGAAACAGACCCTTAGTTTTGGCACCGCACCGTTCTGGAGATGATTCTCGTACAAATCTCTCGCTTTACCTACAGTATTGAGGTCAGGCTCTCGCAGCCGCGGTTATCGGACGAGTCTAATCCACGTTTTAATCTCGGCGTTATCAATAAGTCTAGCGCAAAGAGGGCGGGTTTAAGGCTGGGGGAACATCTGCGGATATTTCCTTTTATCTCGGTTCTAGCATTAAAATCCGTAAGATACCAGTAACAACTTACCGCCAAAAACTTTAGTTACAAGGTGTATCTGTGTATCAAGGTGTAACATCCCTGTAACTAGGTCTTCTATCAACTACTTATATCAAATCCTGTATAACTAGGTGCTATATCAAATCCTGTATAACTATGGCGTTTGTGACGATGCCAAAATATCAAAACCGCAAGAGTAAGGTACATTATGGTGCTATCCCGTTAAAAACTATTCCAATCTACGGAGTTCGGTAAAATGTCTGTTAAAACTGGGGTAAGGTGCGTGTGCGAAAACACTGAAACTCACAAACTGGTCTCTTGAACAGGTTTCACTTCACTGTTCGTATTTCAAACCAAAAACGCGAAACACTAGCGCGATGCAACTGACTCCCAGCGTCATCTGTTGGTACAGAGTGGAACTAATGTCCCGAAACAAAGTGAGGGCTGGATACTAGTTTTACACAGATATGTTACCTATAAAGGCTATATCGGAATTTCCTGTAAATGATAAGCTGGTCGCTAATGGGATTGGCCAGTGTTCGCGTCGCGCATTTCAGCGACAGCGGCAATCACTCGCTTGGGCTCGCAGCAAAATCAGTTTCACAGTAAATCAATGATTAACGGCGCTTGATTAGTCTGCTAGCGCCGCCATTTGATTTTCATCTTAATCCCAGCCTACTTTAACAAAACTCTTAACCATGGCATGCACCAAGAGTCTATGTTCTCAAGGAAGTTATAGTTTTTAGGGTCAATTGTGTAACTTTTTCGTATAATACTATTTCGCTGACGTTTTACACTAAGTTCCGGATCTGTTTATTTTTCTATCTGATTTTAATGGTTTAAAATATTGTTCAAATTAGATGTTTGATGAGGAAGTGTAAGTAAAAATACTAAGTTGCTAATACAAATTTTGGCAATCTAAACCTTTCCTTAAGAATTTGAGTAAAACAGGAAATAAAAATGTTATATTTAAATTTTTTATGAGCCGTTTGATCGTTTACCCATTATAATGTAAAAAAAAAACAAATCATTTTCGAGCTTCGATAGAGACTTTATTTTTAAAAAACGGTAGCTCTATATAATAGCTGACTAATAAAATTTAATAAAAAATAAATGGTGGCGCTAGGCAAACAGGCAAACACACCAACCAAATTTAATTTTACAACGTGATTAATCGTAAAATTTATTCTATGGAATGCCTGGAATTCCGAAGTGCGTCAAATAAAGTCAATTTCGGAGAGAGGAACGCAAATAGTACAATAATTGTACTTGAAGCGTGGAAAGGGTGTTGGTTGACTAAATCGAATTAATCAATTTGTAATTGAGGTAATTTTTATTTTGACTTTAGGTGATCCGTTCAGAGTGATAGATATGTACTCTTTATTGCTCAAAAGGTTACAAACCATAATGCTATGGCTAGAGGTGGTTAGAGATCTAAGCATTATAATTTTCAGAAAAAAATGAGAATATTTTTTCTACAATCCCATCAAATTGTTTAAAGGCCTATTCATTATTTAGTGCTCTATAAAATGAGGTGAGTGCTTACCAAAGACATCCAGGATGGACGCGGGCAGACGGATGTCCGGATGCGCGGACGCAGATGGTTAATTTACGACAGTAGACTGTTGCTATTATCTTTTATTGAAAGATAAGGGAACGCCTCCGCTGTGTTTTGTCGAGTGAGTGAGGGTACCGGAGACCCAATTGGGGGAAGGCAAGTTTGACCTCAGACCCAGACAGCAGATTATTATACAATAGAAAATCAATTAACATCAACATTCTGGTTCACTAGTGACTCTACTGGTGATGCGTGTGTTCATGGGCGCCGGCAATGGTTTACCACGATCCATCTGCTCGTTTACCTCATAGAAATAAAATACAGAATAAAGTCTTAATAACAGCAAGTATGCGCCCAGCCTCAAAACGCCTCGAGGAGCCAATAGACGCCCGACTGCGGCCACGGGCGTGACTCGGCCCAAGCGGACAGAACCTCGCCCTGCCTCGGCCAAATGAAATTCGATATGTAAATAAATATCAAAAAGTATCTCATACATTCGTGCTTAGTACTGCACTTTTCCTTTACCAAGACTATTTGGAAGTACGCTATTAGCGTTAAGCCCGCCGTACTACAGACTCCCATTGCCCCGTTGTAGACCGTAAAATGTTTCGAAGTTTTCGAACATAGGTTAGTTTTGAATCCGCACGAGGCATTCTTAGTGATAAGTTATAGTTATTGTATAAGGCTTATAAATAAGTAGTTTACTCCTCAGCGTATAATCCCGGTTGCGTTCCTTCTTCTTCTACTCGTGTCGATGGCATCAAGATATTAAATTGTACCAGCCCAATACTCTGCCACAACGACTGCGCTATCGGTAGGCGGCAGGAGATCACCGTATGCGCAGTTGTCTGGGCATAAACTGGTGCTTTGGAACCCAGAATCCGCTTTCCCACTGTATCTCCTCCACTTCTCAAGCAGTCAGTTGTCTTTCGCATCCAGCCTGATACTTAAACTTTTTACTACTTTTACCTCTAACCCTTCCACAAATTAACGATTCCACCTCATCCTCTCATACAGCTGGCATTCATCAACCCCCATACGAGCCCCATTATTTACTGGCGCATCTCAAGAAGGCTGGGGGAGGTCACGGCTCGCGGCCGCAACAAACACGCTGATGAGGCGATCGATCCCCCCCACGCCGCACCCGCGTGCCTGTTACGTCAGAGCGTACGGGATGCGTGGATGCGGGGTTGCCAGGCTTGGTTACACTGCTTCGTTTAGTACCAAAATAAGTTAAGATGTGTTCTGAGGTTCTTGTTTTATTATAAACGCGGAAGTTTGTGAGGAATTCTTCCTAATGGAAGATCAAAATTATGACAAAACAGTACAGCATATCAGTGATTCGTCATACAATTATAAAATATAATACACACACGCATATAGAAACACACACACTCAAAACACACACCCACACACATACAACACACAATACGCAGGCACACTGAGCACACAATCGCACACACACACCATACACTCTCACACACACATACAACACACACACAACGGCCGCTACCTTGTGTTTTAAATGCTGAAACTCAAGAGAGACAGGGTTATCTACTTTGAGGATTTTTCACTCCTCGCATCCAGTTCTTACCAGCCAGTCTGTGCAGATCGTCACTCAATTGGGCTTGAGGGCGTTCTACATTAACGTTTACCGATACGTGGTCTTAATTCTTACTTAAAAATATTAAGATAGGCCTATGCCATAGTGCAGGAAGATGATTGGATGTTTTCACGTGATCCTGAGTGCTGTGTGGTGGCAACACTGCGCGGAGATGAGCCCTTGTTTGTGCTGCAATAATAGCCGGCTATTTAAGGCGTTTTGTTTCGTTGACGGGATTGAAATAAATGACTGCGTGTGTTAGGGTCCGCTGATGAATCCGCTTTGAGGACTCTTTGTATATGTTTACAATACATGACCTTTACATACGAATAACTCGCTCATATTTGGGTTCATTTGTATGTTTTTATTAATAATTTCACAATTTTCGCTTTCTGTTAGTATTGATTACTTATATTTAGCGTAACTAATAAGCACTAAGAGAATTTAAAACGATGCGATAGGTTAGTGGATAAAAACGCGCCTTCCATGCGGGGTTGTGGATCCCGATATGCGTATTTCTACCATTAGCTCGGCGGAAATATCGTAGGAAACTAGGTTTTGTTTTGGATTTCTGAAACGTGTAACCATGATTTAGAAGATAGTATCTTCATACTAATTATCAGACTTCCTAAATCCGAAATTCCCGGATGTACACGCTGTGATGAGAAGTCAGATTTGCATGTATAATTAAGTTTAAGTTTAATATTATTATAACTAGTTGGAGAAACATTTTGCTTGCACTTTAGAAGCTATTTGAGTTGGGAGGTAATAAAGTGAACGCCCTTACCGCTTCAGGTTGGCAGGAAACAGATCCTGCGCGGGCGGCGAAATTAAAAGCCGTTATGTCGGGGCTAGGAAAAATTAATATTGCCGAGAAAGGTTTTCAGATTAATGGTTAGTCGACAAATTGATTAACTAGTACTTGACGTTAATAAGCAATGTTACATGCTTGAGCATTATTAACTTTGGACTGAGAACTCGATTTAAATTATCGAATGAATGATGAGCATATCTGGAAATGTTATGTAAAAAATCTAAGAAAATGTTTTGATTTCGAATTTATGAAACCGTGAAGTAATGACGCTTTGGTCTAGTGGTTTATGCGCTAGGCTGGGGTCCTGGGTTCGAAACGTATATTTCGAATATTTCGGGTATGTGATCAGCAATCTGCATTACACAAGCGTGGTGATTAACCCTCAACCCAGCATAGTAGTAACCAAGAAAACATAGATGTCCTTGGTTTATACTAAACGCGAAGACTCGTGGCAGACGGTAGTGTTCCATTTATTAATTATGAATGAAACATGACATCGACAGTCGACGGATTGCCTCGAGTATAACACTTCCTTTAAAACTGACTGTCCATTTTGAACAACTTAGCTGTGATGTATTATTAAATACTCTGCCGTTTACTGCGAGTCTATGCGCTTAGTATAATTTTGTTATTCGTTTGCTAAAGACTACGAACAGCGCATCGTAGCAATTCGTTGTCGTAGCACTAACCTACGCTCACTTCATTCGTTTTATTTGTATACTTCGTTTGCTACAGACTACGGTCGACGCATCGTAGCAATTCAATGTTGTAGCACAGAGCTACGCTTACTTCATTCGTTTTATTTGTATACTTCGTTTGCTACAGACTACGGTCGACGCATCGTAGCAATTCAATGTTGTAGCACAGAGCTACGCTTACTTCATTCGTTTTATTTGTATACTTCGTTTGCTACAGACTACGGTCGACGCATCGTAGCAATTCAATGTTGTAGCACAGAGCTACGCTTACTTCATTCGTTTTATTTGTATACTTCGTTTGCTACAGACTACGGTCGACGCATCGTAGCAATTCAATGTTGTAGCACAGAGCTACGCTTACTTCATTCGTTTTATTTGTATACTTCGTTTGCTACAGACTACGGTCGACGCATCGTAGCAATTCAATGTTGTAGCACAGAGCTACGCTTACTTCATTCGTTTTATTTGTATACTTCGTTTGCTACAGACTACGGTCGACGCATCGTAGCAATTCAATGTTGTAGCACAGAGCTACGCTTACTTCATTCGTTTTATTGAATTAATTTATTAGCTTGCGGAAAATTGACAGACGGGAATAACGTTTCTTCCATAATTTATTATTTGCGGAGTCTTTTCAGTAAATACTTGCCCCGCTTATGATTCTTTGTGATTTAATTTTTAAAAGTTCTGCTAAATCTAGAGAATTCATAAATAGAGTAAAAAGTTTTTAAATTAATTGTAGACATTGCGAATTTTTCCGGTACTCTGTATTTAAATGTGTTTACATTAACATTAAATATTACTATTCATCTTTCTTTAACTTTATAATCTAGGAACAGATCTAGTCATAATAGTAAATAACAGTTTTGCTGGGAATAGCAAGCAATATTAGGCGTAATAAAATTTCATTTATTACAAAGTGCTTAGTCAAGCTGCCTCTACAGCCAAAGGTGCAACAGCAAATACGCAAATTGGCAAAATGACTTTCCCTGATCACTTAAGTGTCAATTTCGATCACATGCAATGAGGTCATTAGCCTGATTAAATCAATAACTGCGAAACCATCTTTACTCGTAAGCGTAGTATGAATGCTACGGTGAGTATCACTGCTACGGCGTAACATTTCGTAGCACTCTCGTTGAGTGCTACGAAGTAACTACGAATACTACGATGTAGATGCGGGGTATCATCTAAAAGCCAAGTTCAAGCAGGGTGAAGCGGCGGCCATTACCGTATATGTAGATAGATAGGTATATTTAATTGCACAAAAATCACAATTTCAATACTAGACATAAGACCGTATGTATTACTACTCAATCCATTTGGAGACACTTTTGACCGCATAACTTAATTATTTTGCGCTCATCTAAGGAAACTTGCGGCAGTCACTTATATTAACATTAAGCCCATAACAGATAACACCTATGATAACCACCTACAAAACCCTACAGAGCGCGTACCCGACACGCACTTGGTCCGTTTTTCCGTGCAAAATCAACAGCACGCTTCTAGAGTTTCGGGCTTCACGACCGCTCAAGTAAAGTGTGTGCGAACATTACGAGCCTTTGCTCCCAAGTTACAGCTACCACACGCAATAACGCTGTGTGTACAGACCCGGCACAGGTCAGCGGACGAACAGTAAAGTCTTTTATATTTGTAGTATCTCAGTTGTCTGATATCTGTAACACGAGTGTCAAGCTACTAAGTACGGAAGCAGGTCAATGTATGAGATGTTGAATGAATTAATTTATTCTCAAAAGGCCGGTAGCGCATCAACGACCTTATTTCGCATAATTATGTTAATGGACGGCGGTGATTACTTACCAGCACAAGACCCGCTTGCTCGTTTGCCGCCTCTAATATCAAAAAAGATATATTTTTGGTTCGTTGATGAAGCAGTTTTGTGTAGGGTCTAGATGTTTCTTTAACTTGAAAGAATAATGTTATCCAAGCGGGAATTAGCGCTATGATTATATTGACACATTTTTATTGTATTAGGCAACTATAAATGTATTTCCTCTGTTGTCTGGTATGTATGTAAAAGGTGGCAGACGAGCATACAGTTCACCTAATGGTAAGCGATTGCCGCCGCCTATAGACACCTGCAACACCGGTAAAGTCACAATAATTTACTTATAAATTATTTATTTTTATTATTTACCTTCGGATTTGTCTCACTGGCCGCGGCGGCGCTGCGCCGGGCCGCGCGGACGCAGCTGCGACATTCATAACCGCCTCCGCAAGTTTCCCCGCAAGTCCCACACGCGCACAGACCGACTAACAAACTGTTTATCGATTTTGACAAAGTACCCGTATTTGTTACTACAGTTGATTTCGGTTTGGAACTAAAGATGGCTAGATTATTCTTTTTTTTATTTGATAGATGGCAGACGAGAAGATTTAATGGTAATTGATTGCCGCCGCACATTGACACCCGCAACACTAGCAGAGTCACAAGTGCGCTACTGAACTTTTAACCCCTTTCCGCCGATTGGGCCTCCGGTGCCCTCACTAATACGACAAAACAGGGAGGCCGTGGCATCACTCTGTTCGATTTTATTGCACTTATACATATTACAGTGTGTTATACAAAAATAAACAACACAATAAGGCGGTCTTAACGATTGAAGCAATTTCTTCCAGATAACCGTTGTATACGCGAAAATCAGCGTACCTATTTATTGACAATGGGAGCAGGAAAGCAGTCGGAAATCACAAACTAAATTCGCCTTAAAATCCTATTAGTTCATACAAGGTGGCAAGTAATAGCGAACTCTTTTTCCTAATGTGGCTTATGTTCCTTGGAGAAGGAAATTGTTTGGTACCCGGATAGTGTAGTGACCCGGAAAAGTTTGTGAGACGATAAAAAACCACCTCATAAAACACATCCCTTCTTTCTCATTTTGCTCACCATCAGTATATTGAGCTGCTATAAAATCGGCCAATGTTAGCCCCGACCGAGGAGGGTTCCATAAATAAGATTAAAGAAATATATTTATTTTGAGGCATAAATAGATCTGGAACCAAATCACACAGTTTTTCTAATATTAATCTGTACGAGTAGAATAAAAAAACGTAGAACTATACAGGGAACAAATAACCAAAATTAATTGATGGCGCCACTGCCGCTTATGGCGTAGGGCAGGGATGGCAATCCAATGCCACGCGTGCCAAGCCAACGATGGCACGCGACACAATATTTTGGGGTGAACACTGATTACCAAATTATTATTTTTATCATTTTATTAGTTCCTATATACAAAACATTGCAAAATGTTCATTATTATATAGTAAGCGAAGAGTTAATAGTTTGTTTCATGGAACTTCTGTCAGCATTATGGGTTCAATCCTGGGTTGCATATTGAAGCAAGGGCTGCGCTTGAGGTTCCGGTTCCGATCCCGGGTCCCCGAATTTGTACCTGAGTATTTCTGAAATGTACCTCCGTGCCTCGGAAAGCACGTTAAGCCGTTGGTCCTGCGCCTAATCTCTTTTTGGTCCTGTCACAGTGATATCCCATCAAATTAAGACGGTAAGGGAATAGAAACCCAATCCAATCAGTTGGATGACTTATAGGGTATGATAACCCCCTTGGCTGTAAAACTACGTTAGTTCCCCAAAATTCGTTTCCAAAACTTTCTTAACGCATTCACAACGAGAGCAAATTATCCTGTGTGAACCGTAATGATTTCCTTGCTTCCTTACATTCAATGGGCCCCGCTCCAAACCCAAATGCGGCAAGTTTAATACCGAGCTAACTTAATAACCCGGCTTTGTCTCAGTGTCACTTCCTTGTTCGCCCGGCAAGGATCGTCGGCTTATCCTTTTAATTATGAAGCGAGGAAATGTTATTCTTTGTGTTTGAAATTAGAAGGGTAGCTTGAGCGTGGCCAGGGGCTGGAAGTTGCTCCTTTGGCTTCTTTGAAAGTGTACATGGCGGCTTATATAGATATATGGATGAGAGTGGCCGAAAATCGGGAGCGGTGGCGTGCATTAGCGGAGAACTATGTCCAGCAGTGGACGAATGTGGGTTGCTGATGATGGCGGCTTACTGCTTTAACCCACTAAGACCCAAAATCATCACGAACGGTTTATCGTATGCAGGTGCATTTAATGTGTGTGTAAAACATGTTATCATCTCACTTTTTACATAATGTCAACGTTACATAATGATGTACCATTTTAATGTTTTTGGGCTTATTGAAAGTAGCCATCATGTGTGATTTTTAGAACAGAGATAAACGTGTGAATCGTTATCGTTACAAGTTTAATATCTTCTCACTATTTAACTTAAGATTATTTTTACTTGCCATGTATGGCGAAACATGTTGTTCTGACAAGTTCATGACCACCTAATTGATAAGTGTACCATGTTTCTCGTAAATAAAGATATTCTTCTCCATTCTATTCTATTACATTCTAGGTCACTTCATGACCTCTCACAGTAAGCTAACGAATAAAAGGTTATTTAGTTTCTCATATGCGCTCTCGTGTCGCATGTGTGCGTTATTACGGTTGACCTCGGGATTGAGCCGCATAAGCTAATTAGCCAATTAGTATAATTAACGAATGCTCAGTTCCTACGCTGCACATTAGGTAGGTCTCGTATTAGTAGGAAGTTATTTCGTCGTGAAACTTGAAACTTTACGAGATGAGTTTGTACTTTGCTTTGATCACATTTATTTTGCTCTTTTATTAATCAATTTTATTGCGCTTTTTTGTTACTTAGTATTACGAGTATCTTTACAAATAGAACTTAATATGTAATGTAAGATTTTTTTTTATAATACAGAAAGGCAAACGAGCGGCTCACCTGATGGTAAGTGATTGCCGCCGCCTGTACATCAGCTACACCGGAAAGAATGCCTTTAAAGGTTGACAGCGCACTTGTGTGTTGCTCTTAGGTGATCCTATATGCATGCCTTGCCTCCTATCACATAAAAAAACTAAGTGCGCTCAGCTATTGGTCGGTAACTAACATTGATGTGTTTTCTGGCATATAAATTTAATAAACAAATAAATACTCATACATGACCCTTGACGCAATATAACGTAAAGCCCCACCAGACCAGTTAAGTCAATTATGCAAAAATATCCACCATTTCATATCTCAAAACGGGAAAATATGTAAAAAGGCCTTGCGCCAAAATTGCCAAGAAGAGCCCTGTCGATCTGAACTGCCAATATTTTATGCAAATGGCCTCAAGATAAAAGCATTGCAACTCAGCCCTTCGGCTTTATTGACAAACGACTGAAGTTCTCCCCCCCCCCCCCCCATGTCCTCCCCCCATGCTCTATGGGAACGCACATAAATCTGCAGTCACGAAATTAGTTTTATGAAAGCCGTAAAACAGACCGCTTCATCCTTTGTTACAGGATTACGTTTCTCAGGAAAACCTGAGGTTACTTTGTAGAAGTCACGGAAACTGGAAAAGAACTGCTCGGGGAATAATATTTAATAAGTTTGTTATATTACAGAAAATGAAGGTACGGTCTGAATATAAAAAAAATATTGAAAACCATTTCCAGATGGTTAGGTTCTTTGTCAAACAATACAAATACAAATTTATTTACTTTCAAAAATATTACTTACTTGGAAACATTTTCGTTAGTCCTTACACTAGGCTAGGCCTATCCTGTGAGTAACAGTAAACGATTTCCTAAATTAACATTATAAACACGTGTACCAAACATATACTTATGCCTATAAAATATCTTAACAATAAATGAGTGGGCGTGCTGTTTACCTTTTCGGAAAATAATCTCCTGTTGCCATGTTTTGTTTCAATAGAATAAAAATGTATAGTCTTACATTTTTATACGAGTTTGCATTTTATAGAACCCCCACGTCCTTCCTAATTATCATTGGTGATTTACCTCCTACATGGCGAGATAATGTTTTTTTCCAAAGTTCTAATCCCAGAGCGGCGGATGGGCCGCGGATACGGAGTAGGAAGTTCCCATTTGCTGCGATGTTATCTCGTAACAAATGGTTTGGGCTGCATTGCCCCCGGCTCCCAGCCACAGACTAACTGCACGAAGTAAAATGATCAATTCATATAACATCTCTAATATTGACCTGATTGCGTACTTAGTAACTTAAAGGGTTATGCGAGATATAATATACAGCTCCACTTAAATAGTGTATGTAAGGGATGGGAGCTACCCTAAAAAGGTCTAAGAACGGGCCCCAAAGCAGGCACAAGCAGGGTAGGCCCTGTGATACTAAAAAACAGAAAAGGTTTTTCAAAACTTAATTCTACCAAATCTTAGTGGACCTATGTATGCCTAATTGTAAATTTCTAGTCGTAGACTGTAACCCCCTTATTTCAAAACGGAGACTAAAATTAGTCTTGGTTTAAATATTATGATGTTACTATTATAAAAGCAACAAATAAAAAACAAGTTTAGTTAGTTTAAATTTGTCTTAAATCTAATAATCTTGAGACAATTTATTGTAATAATGGGGGTTGTAGAGGGTTTACAATGGATTAGGGAGCCTCAAAACCCGTGAATCACAAGAAATATACCAGTTTAGTTTATTGAGCATCTTTAAGGAAAAATCAACCTCTTTTAAATAGGCTGTTCACGGGCAAGCATGGCCCACGATCTCATCTTCCCTTAACAATATCATGATTGATTTAGATCAAATGCTTGTAAGTCGTAACAAAAAGTTGTAGTTATACTAACTGGCTTAGACTGTATCGGGTATCGAAAAGTGACATCAGCATTTGGGCGATGTTTTGAATGCACCGGCGGGGCTGCGCGCGATGATGACGTCAGCCGGCGGCGTGTTTGCTGACGTCACGGGCGCAGAGCTCGCGTGCGGTGGGGAGCAACATGGGAATGGAAATCGTTTCATTTTCATACAATAACTCAACATACAACAATTCAATATAACAATAACTTTCTGTACTGTTAATTTTCATCATCTTAACTTTAAAAAATGCAATTTTCATGAAGAGAATGAAGATCCTCTTCATCATCATCATTGATAAATATCCTCAATAATCATCATCTTAGCAAGCATCAGTCCCCGAGCCACACTGTAAAGACTTCCATACCTTTTGTCTCCGAGTTCATCATCAAACAGGTCTGAATAATAAAAACGAAATCAATTCATTGTTCAGATGTTTTTTCCTAAGGCGTTATAACAAGACATTTAAAAAAAAAAAGATTAGACGTGTTGCTAGGATTAAATAAGTTCTAGTCCTTCGTTAGTCAGGTAAGCAGAAGTGCTCTATATATTGTAATTTTTTTGCTAAGGCTTAATAGTAAAAGCTCTTATAGATTGGACAGGCGAAGGTTAGACCTTCGTTTTTGATGTAATAATTGTCACTCCACGACGTTGATGTTCAGAGGGTAATCCTTGTGTCGTGTGTCTGTCCCGGGCAAGAAATATAAATATGTTATCTTAAAGCGAAAAAAAAATTGGCAAGAGTGACGGAGAAACAAATAAACCAAATTGCTTGTGCATTTATAATTTTACTAGCATTTTATATGAATGGATTTTCTATAATTCCATCAAAACATCAGGTGATTCAATCCGCGACGGCGGCATTCACCGAAATATTTCCAGCACAATTTCATCGAGTCAGATATTTTTGCTCCGATCCAAACTAAAATTGCACATCCATATTTTATATCAAATTTTTAACTCAGGTAGCCACACCTTGTTTTGAGAAATCCAGGATAACTATAAAAATAAAATATATTTTAAAATTATAAATAATTTCATTTGCGTAAAATATGATAAGTGTTTGTAAATATAGAGTGTTTCATCATCATCATCAGCAACCCACACCCGTCCACTGCTGGACATAGGTCTCCCCTAATGCACGCCACGCCCGATTTTCGGCCACTCTCATCCAGCCCCCACCAGCCAGCCTTCGAATGTCAACATCCCATCTTGTCGCAGAGCGTCCAACACTACGCTTACCGAGTCGCGGTCTTCACTCAAGGACTTTATGGCAAGCATCACTCACTATTTAGGCTTCAACACTGATACAAGTGTTATTTGTAATGAAACGGCTGTTCATTTCTTTAAAGTTAGGTAAAACCATAAACAATAAGTAGGTTCGTTGCTGGTCGCCAACAAGAGAATACTTATATCAAATTCAACCTAAATTGTACAGGAAATAAATATATTCAAGTTGAAGCCTGGTTTCCCCATGGTCAATTTAATTAGTTCTACGTTTTGCTCTATATAACATTCAATATCCTAACTTAATCAAATTATGTGGTGACCACTCATCCCCGTCTAACCAGCTTAAGCCACACACGGCTGCACTTTGGAAGACCACGGGCGATCCTCTGCAAAAATATCTTCATCAATACTCCCCCTCCCCCCACTGGCTAGCTCACTATAGAGATGCCAATGGATAGTAAAAATATCGTGATGAGTTCATTTACTTAAAACTTGGGGACTGACCCGATGAAGCATTTGGCACCTTGCTTCCCATCCTGGACAAACATTGGTGTGAGCACTAAACTTGTATTTGTTCATTTCTGGATGTAATATAATGTTGACAATGACAATAAGGATGCGTAAGATTGTTGGCAGGCCACCTCCAACTTTTGTTCTTTTTTGAGTTTGTTCAATGTCTGGGCGTGATATCATGTATTTAGGTATTATATTTGTGATTTCTCTGTTAGTATGGAGTCAGGTCAATATGAGATGTTGTGTGAATTTGTGAAGCTAATGCCGCTCTTCAGCAGACTGACTTGTTCACTAGCTCGCTCTGTATGAGCTAGTTACTCCCAAGGAGCTCGAACTGGAGTGGACTTGAGTTAGCTCAGCGGTCGGCACATCACTAACCCACACGCTATATTTGACCGTGTAATAGAGCGTTGCCCTCCGCCGTCTGAAACTTCGGCTGGACGTAAATTGGGGCCTGCATCTGAGTGAAATATTAAAGCGATGCGATGTAGACTTCATTGTAACTTGACATGGAGAGAATATTAAGGTTTAGGTTAGTGCTTCGTGGGGCTTGCGAGCGAAGGTAGCTTAGTGGATAAGAAAGCGTCTCTCATAGGGGGTCATAGTTCGAACCCGAGCATGCACGTATCGATTTTAAATATATGTGCATATCTCTACCATTAGCTCGGTGGTGAGGGAAAATGTCATGAGGAAACCTGAACTTTCACATAGTTTTTGGAA
This sequence comes from Cnaphalocrocis medinalis, assembly GCA_014851415.1. Lineage (NCBI taxonomy): Eukaryota > Metazoa > Arthropoda > Insecta > Lepidoptera > Crambidae > Cnaphalocrocis > Cnaphalocrocis medinalis. The sequence goes on along the minus strand of CM026287.1, from coordinate 14,797,878 downwards.
CTTGTAACCATGATCAGTTGGTCTGGATTCCGTGTTATAGGATTGGGAAGATCAGACGGCAGTCGCTTCATTGTAACTACCTACCAGACTCCCAATATCTTAAGTCATAGTTCAAAAGTACTTAGGGATTCCAAATTCACAGCTTCGGATCTGCTGGGAATTAAGAATTCGTGTGGAAAGTGCGTCCTCATCCGCTGAGGTACCATCACTCGGTTTGGCTGCAGCGGAGTATACTGTAGACTTAGGGACCTTAAAGAGACGAGCGTGCCTTCCGCCTTGCTTAACATCCCATCACGCATTACCATGCTATAGTTGCTATATTTGAATAGCACAAATGGGTGCTACTATGCTATCCACCCTTTAGGCGGCATTAACCCTGATAGGCAGTCGATGCATAGGATTTGGGCGTCTAAGCTACTCGTAAGGTTACGTTAGATTCGGGATCTCCACTTAGGCAAATTACTCCAGCTGTCATTAGGCCTAGGGGAGATTAGGTCGCACGAAATGGCTTATTCTGATCGTAGTAAATCAGTCTTCCAGCCTTGTTTTGTATAGATTCTTAAAGTCTCTTAAGGTCCGTTTTTCGACGCGGCGATCAGATGACCCATTTAGAGTAGTGGTTTAAGCGCCGGTTGGGACGCAAACGCAGGTCGCGGGTTCCATTCCCGCACCAACACAAATGTTTGTTGATAGACAGATATTTGTTTTGGGTCTGGGTGATTGTGGCTCCCTCGCTGATTTTGGTTTCAGGTTTGGTTGATCAGGTGACCCGCTAGCTCGTTTTCCATCAGTTAGTTTTTGGCTTTAAGTGCCTACATACTATTAATGTTTGCACGCCATGTTAGGCAAAATGTACGACCTAACAACTAGATTAACAACAAATGTAAGTTTATTCAAACAAAACTATTATTATAACCGCCAATGTGTATTGAAATAGTAACATACGTTTTCTTTTGAAAGGTCAAACTAGAGGTAGTTCGGAGCTGCACGAAATTCGGGCGATTAAATAAAGACTCGTCTAATGCCGGCTATTATGGCTGTTACCTCGTTACCTATTCTCTCGGATCCGATAAATATTGAGTCTATTCAGGTCGCTTTGAGCTGCCATCTATCGGTACAGGACCCGACACAGTGTAAGTCATTACAGCAAGACAGAAAGCTTTAATGAGAGATGGTAGGTCAGTGGATAACAACGCGCCTTCCATACGGAGGGTTCGTATTTCAAATCCGAACTAGCACCTTGAGATGCTTCAAATTTATGTGCGTATTTCTATCACTAGCTCGACGGTAAGGGAACCTGTAGGTACGTTTCTGATAGTAGCTAAACCAAACCGTGTAACTAACTAACCATACTTTTGTCTCAATAGATTATATCGATGTCACTGGTAAATGTTTGTACTATGGCGGCGTTGTGGTAACTTTAGGGAAAGGTCAGTCAATAAATAATATAGGCACGTTGGTTGGGGTTATTTTTAACGAGCGTCTACGGAGCCCGAGTACAGAAACATTTTCGGCGTTGTATTTGATGAACATTATTATATTTTTACAAGGTATGTTATCTTAGGCGCTGGGTTCCTAGACTAGACATTTTCTTATTACTGTCATACACTAGTAGTTATAGTTTATTTGGGTCGATACTGTTTTTCATAAAAGAAAATTGGTAGGAAATTAAAGATTTAATAGGAAAGATTAACGGAAAGCTCAACGCACTACCTACATGCTGGGGAGGCAAAATGACTTTTCTACCGCTTAAGTTTTTAGCTTAATGCTAATAAATTTAAGCTTAATGTGTGGTTAAATTGATATTGTTAACATTTGATTTATAAAAGCTTTTGCCCCGCGACTTCGTCCAATACATACCCCATCTCAATAAACCATGATAAAATCACAGCCTAAGGAGAAGATACTAATAAAATTATTAAAAATCTGACAAACTATATAATTGTCACACATAGTGATGACAATAGGTATACACAGAATAGACATTAGAGATGTCGTTTTTTACTGAAACGACAAGAAGTAAGATGATTTCGCGATAGACAAATGTTAACACTTCTAACAACTTTACGGATATGCATTCTGGTACTTTCACTCACTTGGCATTATACATTACAACGGACTTGTCAGATTATATAAGCTTAATATAACAAGGTCCCTAAGGGACACCAAAGCTTTAAAAAATCTGTCTAAACGGGATTTCTCTGTCCACGTTAATATTAGTAAATTCCTGTCTAAAATACAACACGTTCGTAGCTAAACCCTTGCTTTGTTTCTTGCAGCTCAATTATCCGGGAATCAGGCGGATCCCGGCCGGTGTCGACCCGCGTCGCCGCGGCAGAGCCGTGAGTAAACACGAGCCAAGTTCACTCAAATACCCTTCATAAAATGGCTGATACGCCAGATAACAGGATAGAGTTACACGTTAGAAAGAGACTATTTGAAAAATGTATAGAAATTGACATTTCTGGCCACTGCACCGGTATCAAGCATTATGGGCTGGGACCCGTGCGTTAGAAGAGTGGTGATTCAATGTGAGTAATTAGAGAGGCACGATGATTAAAATAAAGTGACCGGTATATGGGGGGTTTTCCCACTACAGTATGCAGCAGTCGCTTATCACCAGGCTAACGCTTGCTTGCTACCGTTTTTTATACAAAAAAAATATTACGACCAAACCTCCAATCTTTATCTGCCAACATTAAATAACAAAATCAAAGTTAAGATTTTAACAATCCATTCCAGAATAACTGAAAAGTTTTAAGGTAACTCAATCACAACTTACTTTATTTTCCGACCTGCCCTAGTTTTTGACAATTACGGTCCCCAATTCCCCGTTTGAATTGAAGTTTCCGCTCGTAAAATCACGTTGTGAAAACCGCGTGCTGATTGACTATTTGGCCAGTCGCACTACCGTGCGCGCGGGTAATGTTATCTGCGAATTTAATCAACTCCGCCGCGCCCAGAGACTTTTATATTTGCAACTACGTAATTTTAAATCAATTTACATCGGTTTGCTTTCAAACCAAACGCAGGTCGCGGGTTCCATTCCCGCACCAACACAAATTTGTTGATAGACAGATATTTTTTTGGGTCTGGGTGATCGTGGCTCCTTCGCTGATTCTGGTCTCAGGTTTGGTTGATCAGGTGACCGCTAGCTCGTTTTCCATCAGTTAGTTTTTGGCTTTAAGTGCCTACATACTATTAATGTTTGCACGCCATGTTAGGCAAAATGTACGACCTAACAACCAGTTAAAAAACAAATGTAAGTTAACGCAAACAAAACTAATATTATAACCGCCAATGTGTATTGAAACAGTAACAACATTTTCTTTTGAAAGGTCAAACTAGAGGTAGTTCGGAGCTGCACGAAATTCGGGCGATTAAATAAAGACTCGTCTAATGCCGGCTATTATGGCTGTTACCTCGTTACCTATTCTCTCGGATCCGATAAATATTGAGTCTATTCAGGTCGCTTTGAGCTGCCATCTATCGGTACAGGACCCGACACAGTGTAAGTCATTACAGCAAGACAGAAAGCTTTGATGAGAGATGGTAGGTCGGTGGATAACAACGCGCCTTCCATACGGAGGGTTCGTATTTCAAATCCGAACTAGCACCTTTAGATGCTTCAAATTTATGTGCGTATTTCTATCACTAGCGCGACGGTAAGGGAACCTATAGGTACGTTTCTGATAGTAGCTAAACCAAACCGTGTAACCATACTTTTGTCTCAATAGATTATATCGATGTCACTGGTAAATGTTTGTACTATGGCGGCGTTGTGGTAACTGTAGGGAAAGGTCAGTCAATAAATAATATAGGCACGTTGGTTGGGGTTATTTTAACGAGCGTCTACGGAGCCCGAGCACAGAAAGATTTTCGGCGTTGTATTTGATGAACATTATTATATTTTTACAAGGTATGTTATCTTAGGCGCTGGGTTCCTAGACTAGACATTTATTATTTCTGTCATACACTAGTAGTTATAGTTTATTTGGTCGATGCTGTTTTTCATAAAAGAAAATTGGTAGGAAATCAAAGATTTAATTGGAAAGATTAACGGAAAGCTCAACGCACTACCTACATGATGAGGAGGCAAAATGACTTTATACCGCTCAAGGTTTTAGCTTAATGCTAATTAATTTAAGCTTAATGTGTGGTTAAATTGATATTATTAACATTTGATTTATAAATGAATGTCCAATACATACCCCATTTCAATAAACCATGAATAAAAACGCAGCCTAAGGAGAAGATACTAATAAAATTATTAAAAATCTGACAAACTATATAATTGTCACACATAGTGATGACAATAGGTATACACAGAATAGACATTAGAAATGTCGTTTTTTACTGAAACGACAAGAAGTAAGATGATTTCGCGATAGACAAATGTTAACACTTCTAACAACTTTACGGATATGCATTCTGGTACTTTCACTCACTTGGCATTACAACGGACTTGTCAGATTATATAAGCTTAATATAACAAGGTCCTAAGGGACACCAAAGCTTTAAAAAATCTGTCAAAACGGGATTTCTCTGTCCACGTTAATATTAGTAAATTCCTTTCTAAAATACAACACGTTCGTAGCTAAACCCTTGCTTTGTTTCTTGCAGCTCAATTATCCGGGAATCAGGCGGATCCCGGCCGGTGTCGACCCGCGTCGCCGCGGCGGAGCCGTGAGTAAACACGAGCCAAGTTCACTTCAAATACCCTTCATAAAATGGCTTGATACGCCAGATAACAGGATAGAGTTACACGTTAGAAAGAGACTATTTGAAAAATGTATAGAAATTGACATTTCTGGCCAGCTGTCACCGGTATCAAGCATTATGGGCTGGGACCCGTGCGTTAGAAGAGTGGTGATTCAATGTGAAGTAATTAGAGAGGCACGATGATTAAAATAAAGTGACCGGTATATGGGGGTTTTACCACTACAGTATGCAGCAGTCGCTTATCACCAGGCGAACGCTTGCTTGCTACCGTTTTTTATACAAAAAAATATTAGGACCAAACCTCCAATCTTTATCTGCCAACATTAAATAACAAAATCAAAGTTAAGAATTTAACAATCCATTCCAGAATAACTGAAAAGTTTTAAAGTTAATCAATCACAACTTACCTTTATTTTCCGACCTGCCCTAGTTTTGGACAATACAGTCCCCAATTTACCGTTTGAATTGAATTTTCCGCTCGTAAAATCACGTTGTGAAAACCGCGTGCTGATTGACTATTTGGCCAGTCGCACTACCGTGCGCGCGGGTAATGTTATCTGCGAATTTAATCAACTCCGCCGCGCCCAGAGACTTTTATATTTGCAACTACGTAATTTTAAATCAATTTACATCGGTTTGCTTTCAAACCACACTCAGGACTCAATACACTTTGATTTCGTTTCAAGTTTGTTGATATTTCCCCCCGTTTTAAATACGTTTGTTCAAAGTAAACTATTTAATACATAAATTTAAGCCTTATTTATTTATCGGTAGGTCATCTGTTTTAGTTACTAGGTCTATGACTAAGTTAAACAATATACTTAAATTGAATTAAGTCAACAAATCTTGGCAATTGATTAAAGTTTAGCAGCCCATCTTTGCCGCACTGCCTCTACAATATGAACTCTTTCAAACGAAGCGTATAGAAGTAAGTATTTCGCGTATAGCAGTGTCAACGGATGTGATGCCGTGCGTGTCGTCGCGTCCGTTGTAACTGCAACGTGGGTTCTCTTCTTGCTTATTATCAAGGTGAGAGTATTGGCTCTGAGGTGAGCCAATACTCTGAGCCATTATAACGATATTTTTTTATATTTATTACTTCTCCTAATAAGTTTAAAGAAATGCGACAGTAATTTTATTTGAGACTATTGGGTGCCCTCGCTTTTTGACTTTATTAGTTCCAAATTGTATCAATAGATGACACTAGGTATCCATTACATCGCGCAAGTCTTGCGCTTTCTCAGTTAACCTAAAAGATTTTATCTCTTCCCTATACAAATGGTGTCTAAATGTTTTTTCAATTTGTAACATACATAATTATGTAAAACGTAACTTTTCAGCTATTTTGAAGGTGTAAGTGTACAATTTCTCACTAAGCTCGTAATATGATGGAAAAAATCTCATACTTTTATTTATTTCAAATAGGTTACCAAAGTTATAAAATAAAATTAAACTAACAACTATAAAGTAATTAAATTAACAAATAAGTACACGCACAACTAAAATTATTAATTAGAAAACTTCGTCAGACCCAATCCAATAAACATTGAACACTGTCAACCGTACAAAACATTTAATTTCGACTAGAAAATAATTATACAACTACGGACCCTTCAAAAGGTCGAAACACCTATTACTATAGCCTGCAGCGCGTAAACAATAAGTGGAGGCGAGGAAAGGCTGGCATTAATTAAACTTTCAAATTAAATTATTAAGCGGTTGGGTGACACCCCCCCCCCCCCCTCGCCCGCATCCCCGCAGGCCATTGTTTTACCCACTAACAATTAGATGTGCGTTTAACCCTTAATTGGTGGCCCGGGCTAGATTTGGGTAGTGCCTGACGTAATGTGAACTGGTTTGCCAAGAAACTTTTGAAAAGACTTCTTGAATGATGGCCTAGAAGTAGTATTTCTACAACGGCTTCTGGCTGTTGCAGCAAAGACTGAGGCTGCACCTTGTTGGCCACATACCTTAACTTTATTTAGAAACAACAAGGCCTACAGCTAAAATGAAACATTATATGCGTTGTAATTACAGTTGCAAAACTTCTGAATTAATCCGAATAATTACGGAATAGTTCGCAGAATACTTCTTTCAGTCAGATTTTTTCAAATTATCGAAGTAAATGTTAGGTGATGTTTACACGATATAGATTGAAAAGTAAATTTGTCCAAAATCTTAATTGTAGCAGCTAGCGTTTCTTATAGAAATCCGGGAGCACAAACGCATGCGCGATGTAAAAATACATAGTGACATCTATCGGAATTCGGAAACTATACCGAACTACTTGCTTGATTGCTTATTCTTAGCGCCATCTATTGGTGTTCCGTGCGTGCACCACGCGCTGTGCTGTTGTTCGTGCGAGCTGCGTGAGGTGCGGGGCGGGTGGCCCTCCCTGGAGAAGTTTTCACCCGCAAAGATTCCCCCTCTCATCCCCCGCAGGGAATGTTTCGATAATAATTCGATCGAACAATTCGCAGTAGGAGCTGAATAGTTCTGTGGATTTTTGATGAAGGTATCGAAGTGAACTGATCATTACTAATATTTTATGAAGATTTCTCCTTGTGTTCGGGTTACTGGTTAGACAGTCAAGTTTTCATAATTTGTTAGTGAAATTACCGATTCGCGGAGGAGTTTTAAAAATGATAATCTATTATTATAAAAGTAGATAATTCATTCATATTGCAATTAAAGAGCCTGACAATGAAAATAAAACAGAAAGAGAGAGAGAAGGATCCCCTTTCTTTTATATATGTAGATATTCTTATTTTTTTTCTTTTCGGTACCCTTAACTGCAAATGTAACTTTGTATCTGGGGGCATATGTATGGGTTACAAAGTTACTTATGCAGTTAACGTATCTAGAAAACTAGACTGAAATTGAAAAATGTTTATAGCATTTTCTTTTATTTATCACATTTGTAGTAAGGTTTCTTTTATAAATGTAGATATTCTTATTTTTTTTCTTTTCGGTACCCTAACTGCAAATGTAACTTTGTATCTGGGGGTAAATGTATGGGTTTACAAAGTTACTTATGCAGTTCTTGTATCTAGAAAACTAGACTGAAATTGAAAAATGTTTATAGCATTTTCTTTTATTTATCACACTGTTCTCTGTCCTTGGCATGTTTTTCTGTGAAATCCATACAATTCCATCCATCCATAGTTGATACTCGCTTGCAGAATAATCGTCACCAATAAATTGAAACTAATGTGTCTTAGAGTATTTTTTTTTCTCTCTCATCCAAGCCGCAAGGAAAGAACAGCCTGCCTGACTCGCCATGTAGGCGGGGGTATGGCTGGGATGGTCATGGGTTGACCCTCTTCATCATTCATGAATTGATTGATGATTCATCGTTCATGAAGGCTCGCGAGAGTAGCAGACACGCGCTTTTGTTATGATAATCCCGATTTTTTCCTTAATCGAATTATTCCGATTAATTCGGAATAATTCAGATCTATTCGGAAGTTTTCCATGCGAATGATTCGGAATGTTTCCCGGCCGCAACACTAGTTGTAATCGACGCCTAGCGCCATCTGTTGATACATTGAGGTCGGCCCAATTTCCCTTTTCACTATATATTTATAGTTCCTCAAATAACCGTTTGTTACGACTTTTTAGTTTATTACAGGTTGTACTGTACTTCTGTAAATTGTTGATAATGCGACTGTACTTTTGTAAATTGTTGATAATTAAGCCAAAACCTTACCTCATGGCCATGGCTTAAGTTTGCACATAAGGTTTGCCCCCACCGTGGCTATATAAACGGGATTCTGCTTTTTGCTTCTCAGTTATTAGAATCCTAAAAATAAAGTAAAAAAATCAAGAGTATCATCTTTTAATGTGAGTGAACTGGTTTAGACAGGCCTGTCCCCGGCCGCGGACCGCAACGACCTTGGCTTGTTAAACTTTGTTGTCAGCCTAATCCCGATAGATGGCGTTCACCGAGTTCGTTAAGCTGCAGCTGTGAAAAATGGATTTGAAAGATCTAATCTTCTTTCAAATATTTTTTACCGGTTATCTGTCGGAATTGTACACTAAAGAAAAAAATGCGTTTATTGCTTCCAATAACAACAAGAAGAAAAGGATATATGCAGATATTCGGCCAGAATCGTAGGTATTTTGCTTAAACTAAAATTTATCTAACATATTTTTTAAGATAATACACAGATGATACGATATACGATTACGCATTTTAAACATATCACCTTTTCATACAACGTGACTTAGTCATATTGCAAGGGAATGAGGGATCGAAATAAATTTCAGCAAATTTCCATAAGTTTCAGACATAGGTCGGGTTTATGATCACCAATCCGTATTAGACAAGAGTGTTGATTAAGCCTAATCCCACCATAGTAGCGATGACTTGATTTCTATGATCGAGGCCTTTTGCCCTGCAGTGGGACAGTGTATAGGCTGATACTATACTATACTATAAAAGAGATGTAAGTAGACGTGGTCAAAGGGATGTGGATAGGTAGATATTTACAGCCTATTTAGCATTATACAAGTGCATCAAACAATAAACCCCAGCAACATGGCGGGCGCGGCGGCTGCATACGCAATGCGCTCCACTGAAGTTGCATGTCTGACTTCCGCCGACTAGTGTTAATCTGATTGCAGCGGCGACGTGGCCGGGTGCAGGCGTCGAGGCAAACTAGCCCCCGCAGTGCAAAAATAACACTTGTGTGAAAGGCGTAAGGGTGGCTGTAAGTCCACAAAGGGTAACTTGATGTGACGCCAGGTGTATACTGTGCAGTGGAGATACCGCGAATGTAATAATGAAGACTAGCCATAAAATTATATTATTATTAAAGAATTTAAATAGAGAATAATTTATGAGCTAGTTGCAATTTTATAACATTTTTCCGTATGATTATTTAAAGTTGGACGGGAGAGGTCATTTTATTAATGTAAAAAGTATAATAAATTTAGTTTAGTATCATTGGATAACCAATCTTAAGTAACATTTTGTTTTGTTGCAATAGCATCATAAACGCAATATTATATAGCAATAATGTTGCATCATTATCAAATACGCCATCAGTCCTATCTATTACTAGAGGCCTGCCCTCAGTTCGTTTCATGACACCACTCTGTACCAATAGATCTCTGTACCAACACACATACACACACACACACACATACACACAAACACACACACACTCGCATACAAGCAAATAAATAATATATAAGCTTTCTTTTTGTACAATTAGTTTATATTATGTTATTGTTTTTCAATAAGTTACCTCATGTTGTTATAGGAGAGCGGATTGTCCTGACACAAGTGTTTCATACGCTTAATAGGAGAATCCAAACTCTGATATTGTTAACCAACTTTTGTCTAATAATAAACATTTTTCATTTTTTTTTTTTCATTTTTTCAATAGATGGCGCTGAGCGTTGATTACATTGCACTAGTGTTTCTCCTATTTGATTTGTACATAAAATTTGTTGATGTCTACAGAATTTATCTATTAATAGATTAACACTTCGGTAAAGAAACTTAACTGGAAACTGTTCAAATCACTTCGCTCAGTGCAAACGCAAATGAACAGCCTTTGAACGGCCATTTCTCTGTGACGTCACTCGCCACAAGCGCCACAGTGCATCGTGCTGGGGGAAAATAGCCTTAATTAACACAGTTTTGTTTGTAACTTTGTAGCTTTTTGCGCACTCCACTGCAGCCAGCTTGTTGAATCTACACTTGTTTTTGGCTTGACTGCGAGTAAAACTACAAACTGGAGTTGGAAATTATGATCGTTCTATGATTTACACTACTTGTTGCCAGTCATTAGCCTGACTTAAGTGCTAGCAGATCATTTTCGACGACGTCTTTCCAGTGATACCTGGGTCTTCCAACAGACTTCTTCACGAGACTAATAGGTAATAATAATGACTAGCAACAAGACAACGACATTTTGGTCAACCCAACACTAGTTGGTTCGACCAAAGTGGCGTTCTCTGGTTTCGGAGGCCAAGACTCGTTTCAGGTCGCTGAGCCAATGGAGTGAGTAAGTAGGTGTGATTTACACACTGATTAATTTTTACTCAATACGTAAATTCCATGCGGACGCAGAAGCGGGCAAACCTAGTGAATCTTAGTTCATTGAATACGCCCCTAATGAGCTGTAAAGCTGTAAGCTCAGCAACTGCATTTTGATGAATGCGTGTTTGCTACAACATCGATCAATATCCCCCCCTCCCCCCGGAACTGGCTCCGAGCTATGCACGTCCGGGTAGCTCCCGGGAACTTATGCAAATGATGTTCGCGCTTTTACACCAAATCGTTGGATCAATCGGGAGTTTGCCCTATCTGCATTATTGCTTACTCATTGTAATGAATGTATGCATAAGGCAGTAATACTTACTGCCCACTAGATATTTAAAAAACTTTTATCTCACTTTCGCAAGTATTTCCGATTGCGTTCAAGAGTTCCGAATGAAGCGACTGCTGAACCAAACCAACTGAATCATGGGTACACGTAGCAGAAACTATCCGAAACGTGCAGCTAATGGTGAACATCTCTATGCCCATAGATTAGAAAAGTTTCTTTATTTCTTCTTTTTTTAGGGTGCCATCCAGTCCCGTAGTTTGGAATTTATGTTGTCGATTTGCACTTTCGACCCAGTGGCTGCCCAATTCCTGATTTTGATTGATTGGCATGTATTTGTAATAACAAAACCTGGGGTCTGGGAAGGGATGGGGGGTCAAAAAGTTACATAATACTTAGTAAGATAAACATGTCGGTACAAATACTTGAACTGCTCATTATATACCTAACTAATATCCATGTAAACAAAAGTATCTACTCAATGTTGTAATCCACCCGCAAGTCCCACTTGTCCCCGGAAAAAATGCAATTTCGCCGCAGCAAGGGCACTTTGCTCACATGATACATATTTAAACTACAGCAGTCGCAATTAGGTCCGTGTCGTCCGGCGCCGGCGCCGCGCGGGTTACTAATGCGCCCGGGCGGACGCGTATTTGTCAACTGCAGGAACCATCACATACCTCCTCCTTCATCCTCAATCAAGGGGAAGGGGGTTTAAAACGCAGCGCACTTGTGACACCACTGGTGTTGCAGGTGTCCTTGGGAGGCGGTAATCGCTTACCATCGGGAGATCCGTCGGCTCGTCTGCTACCTATATCATTTAAAAAAAACCATAGCCCGAACTAAACTAAGGAGAGAGGACTACCTGAACGCACAGTCATTTGCTCGCCCTAGATGGGGAGAGGTGAAACCGATATGGAACGGGAATAGAGATGTGCAGGGAGTCAAGCAAGCGCCATGTAAAGACGAAAAAAAAAATGTAAAGACGCAGCTGGTTCCTTCAACCGTCTCCCTGTCTTGATCTCCTGATTACTTTTCTACACACTGTATAGCATAGTTAGCGAATGCGCAGCCAGAGTCTACCATCTGTGGAGCAGCGTCCCAGCGGCAAACGTACCGCGTGACTTATCGCCCTGTCCCAGAGTCCCGGTCGTCATGTTTATACTAAAGCTCAAATGAGATGCATAAAAAAGAAAAAATGTGAATAATTTCGCTGGAGTTCGGTGTAACTTTACTGTTTTATTCAGTCTTTTATCACCGTAATTTTTGCTGACTGTTATGACTTAGGGACTTGAATCACATGATATGCCCCAAATGAAGACTTTTTTATGTTATAGGTAGCAGACGAGCCTGATGGTAAGCAATTGCCGCCGCCCATGGACACCTGCAACACCAGTGGAGTCACAAGTGCACTGCCAACCTTCTTTCTGTGAGGCAGAGGTATCACTCCGGTTGAGCCGGCCAATTTATGCCGAAGCGTGGCTCTTCCACAATTACTACAATTACTTTATATGCAAAAGAGAGCTATTTGGCATTTTAAACCTACCAATAACCGTAAATTAGGGTCGAAAATAAAATCTAATGACGGCATTTTTGAAGTTCAAAATATCTCAGAGTAGGTATAGAGCACGTTTTCAGTATAGAATTGTTGTATGGAATGCTATTACATGATAGAAGCTTAGGAATCTTAAAAATATATTCAAACCTTACTTGGAGTTTGACAAAGTTGGCCCGTTTAGTGGCCTCTTACTACAGGCCGGGAATACCTTGGTAGCAATCGTAGCCCCAAGCCACATAGCACAACACCCAGGCGCGACTGTCGTTGTTCAATCCATTAGTCACCCTACCATGCGGCAAGCTACTACCTTTATATTATGAAACTAGACAACGATAAAGCCATAGTTGTGAAAGTTGTAGTAACTAGCAACAGTTGAATAGCGACACACAGACAGCAACGACCGACATTGTCTTGTAATAATGCGGTAACTGTTGCGGCGGGTACTTTGTACGGCCGACCACACGGCTGCAAGTGCGAAATGAGACCGTATGTCTTAAGGCTTAGAAACGAAACTGTGTGAGATGGTATGTACAGAATGGTCGTAGTAGACGGTAAGGGTTATGGCGATGTGGTTAACATTAGTGTTTTAATTAGACGTTGCCGTTTTCCTTAGCCAGGTTCTAAGGACAAGGCTGTTTATTCTAGAATTGTAACAGATACTTTTCGTGTTCAGATTTATTCTTTTTAAAAGTTTACTCAACATTTCAGCTTTTAAGGCAAAATGCTTCGCCGCTTATATTTACTGGACTTTCTAAACCTCAATTCCTTTATCTCTATATCTTCAAGGAATTCGCCTATAAATCATGTGAATCGCGCTCTAGCACACGAGAGCATTAGCAATTAATCGTGGCGAGAGCGAGCTGAGCGAGCCGAGCGAGCAGGGAATCGTAAATACCGAGTCCTTCCGCCTCCTGGCACTCCAGGAGTAGGGATGCCCACTCATAAGTGGTTTTTCATACTAAAGAGGACCCATGACCCATACGTATTTGCGAGATCAGAAGTCATTGAATTTATGCTCGTCTTCTGAAGGTGTCACCGCCGCTCAAGTCTTATAAAAAAATATTTGGATTCGGTTATTAAAGAATTATTTTATATTTTTATGCTTTACTTCTGAGGGAAAATTATTTCGTAGTAAAAGAATACCATCACCAGTTCAAGCTCTCCAAATTTATTCCTTTTTATCGATTCTTTATTCTCGCAAACATAATTATTCTGTCAACCAACTAGCACATACCCTCAATCCACCTGCCCTGAGGCACACACTATTCTTAATAAGACGAACATAATTTGTTTCTTCTACTCTACATTATTACAAACACATATTTCATACAAAGTGGCCGACTTAGCAAATAATGAAACTTGGCTTGTTCATTTAATATGCAAACTCGAAAAAAAATACGAATATTTTTCAAAAATCTACAAATTTTGGTTCAGAAGTTGAGAAAAGTGTAAATTAAAAGGATGTGTGTTTGCCCCCTGTATTTGCCGGCCCTATTTGCCGCCTCCCGTGCTGGAATGCAGTGACCGCCTCCAGTCGGATGTGTAATGATGCAGCGCTCGCGGTGTTTATCCCGCGCCGACAGATGCGCTGATGAGATGAGCCGGATTAGCCTACCGTACCTGCAACATCGATATAAAGCATTAGAATCTGTAACTGAATAGAGCAGGGGTCAGTCTGACTCATGTTCAATTTAGTTACGTATTACCGCATTAAGGTTAACTGTACTTTTTATCTCAAAATAAATGTTAGAAAGCATTGATATTGAAGAGTTGGTAGACCTATTTACTCACTAGGCTATCGTATCGTGTATCTCCTGCACATGTTCCGTATAGCCTTTCTCTGTTTCACACAGTTGTACCGAACCACGCCGATATCACAAGAGTGCATTTATTGACAGGTCCTACAACAAAATCGTATCTGTTATGTTTTTACTTAGCAGATACGATTTTGTTCTTGGTTATATGTGTGCGTACACTGTTCAGCATGTGATATAGGCAATTCTTCTCTTTTTTTATGTGATAGGTAGCAGACAAGCAGGCGGATCACCTGATGGTAAGCAATTGCCGCCGCCCATGGACACCTGCAACACCAGTGGGAAACAATTTCCCTCTTAACTTTCTCATTCTTTGTTAGAGATATTGATACATATGATATTCTCTGGTAGGTTAACATGTTAAGCGTTGTTAACACGCTAATAGCCACGCACCCCGTGAGTAGATGACTACCCAATTATTACAGATTACATTACGCATCGCTATCTCAACCTGTAATTAATACTAGACTAGTACTGTAGTCTAGCCTTAAGTGTAGCTAATTAAGGCATTAGGCTAGTTATAGTTAGGCTAATGATGAAGCCTCTACAGGCGCAATTATTGCGATACACCTATGTCTAATTCGATACATGAGGTATCGAATTAAACATAAGTGCACTTTCAATATTCAAATGTGACAGCACGACCGGAGCTGAAGGTCGGGCGGGACCAACGGCTTATCGTGCTTTCTAAAGTACAGAAAGAAAGAAAGAAAGAAAAATAATTTAATTTATACAGGAGTACAATACTGCTAACTTTGGACCATTTTCGGCGCTCATAGACTTCATATAACTTCTTTCTTCTTAAATACTTTAACCTGGGCTTTTCACGAACAAACGTGGCTTTTAGACTTCATCTTCACATAACATCAGATGGGACTGCGATCAAAATGGTCGTCTTCGTAACATAGACAAAACACTGGCAAACGCACTACCGAAGCCTTTTTCTAGGCTTTACAAATACTGGATTGAAGAGCAATTCCACGCCAATGTTTCAAGTGAATTAAAATTAGAAGTGTTCCACGGTATTGTTCGCAGTGATTGCTCCGGAGTAACTCTTGGAAGAGTGCAGGTAAGTTATCGCTCCCCCCGCCCCCCTTCCGCACCTTGCGGATTTACGAGCCAACAGCCACCGAGGAATGTTAGGTGTGGGTGAGTTAGTGCTGAAAATATCTGCGCTGCATTTAGGTGCTTTGTAGAAGAAAACTTAACAATGAATATCGAAACTAAATTTTATTTTGGTCACAATCTGGGTTATTTATTTTGTGTTTTTTTCTTATACTCATTAATGTACATACTTTTGTTGGGTAATACTGAAAATGAATACCGCGCTGCGTTGTTCGTTGCGGGTTTACATTTTAAACTTTTTGTTTAACCCCACGCCAGCCTTGAGCTGGTGATATCTTGATATCGGATTGGGTCCAAATTAAATCCACACGAAAAAAGTCAGCCAAGTGCAAATTGGACTCGCGCACAAACGGGTCTGTACAATTGATTTGGTATTGAATGTAATGTACATTGCGGTTTACGATAATGTAAATTGCGGTTTCGGATTTATGACGTACACACACAAATGTATGGTTTTATTTCTTTTTATTTGTGTGAAAACCTAAATTCGGTCAACATAATACATCTTCACAACAGCATCAGGTTCGACAGCAAAAAAGTTTGTTGTGACAGACGGACAGACAAACAGTAGTAATGACGAATCTATTAGGATTACAATATCTGATACGGCACCCGAAAAACCAGTTCTTATATGACAAA
Source organism: Cnaphalocrocis medinalis (assembly GCA_014851415.1). Classification (NCBI taxonomy): domain Eukaryota; kingdom Metazoa; phylum Arthropoda; class Insecta; order Lepidoptera; family Crambidae; genus Cnaphalocrocis; species Cnaphalocrocis medinalis. Next base: position 14,781,682 of record CM026287.1, on the reverse strand, counting down.
ACGATGTTCTTCTGTGTATTTTAGATAGTACGACAAAACGTAATAAAACGCATCCGCTAAGATTAAATTTCGTGCTGAGTTCATAAGCTATATTTTACGCTTCTTTTAAGACGAGTCTTCTGATAATTTACTAGATTTTTATTATTTTCAGTCTTTATTGATTTGAGTCTTCATTTTCATCTTTTATTTTAAAGTTCTCATAACAACCGATACCCAACCAAGATTATAATTTCGATTATAGGATATATTGTGTGAGATAAGATGCTTTGGATCTAAATGTTTTAGTTGATTAAAAACGAAAAATATGGTTTTTGTTTTCTATCAACTGTGCGTTTTGAACCGGTTTAAAAACGTAGGTACCTACCACAAATAAAGTATTTTTGTCCTGGAAGAAAAGGGTGATTGTTCTGTACGACAAATGTACCTACCTCCAGTATGTACAACGACGTAGTTAGAGGAAGTATCATTCACAGATACCTACACCCCGCACAGATACACCCTGTTATACCTACGTATATGAACGGATTAACTTCGTTCGCCCTACCTCAAAGTTCATCTAAAACACGAGCTTCACACAGCGTTACAAAAGCTCGCGGCCCCGCGCAAGCACGGCGCTGGGGCAGCTCTAATTGGCTCTATTAAGCTGTGCAACCCGCTTCTTGCTCGTCTGCCCGGAGCGCGGTAAATCACCCTTTACCCGTAGGTTGGCGTTCAGTTCGTTTCGGATCATTTTGATCGGGTGCTTTATTAACTGACGCTCTCAGAGCGGTCATTTAACCTTAATGTTTACTTAATTATGGAAAGCCTTTATGCGTATTAAAACAATAATTGTCAATATTTTTTCCTTAGGTTTCAATTAAAAAAAAACATGTCTCTGAGTCCGGCACTTAGCCATTTGCTATTTTAATTAAATAGTAAAACTTATTTTCATAAATTCTTACAATATCTCATACGACCTGATTTCAAACTAAGTAGCTTAAGTTCTTGTGTTACGGATAAGACAAGAGAGGACTTACTCAAATACATATTACACCCTGATATTGAGGCAAAAACAGAGCTACACATAGTAATAATTACATTAAATAAGCAATCATTTTTCCAAAAGGCTTATCGGGCCAACAATTGCTTATTATTAAAAGCAACAAAGCACGCTCACACAAAAACCATAAACCGCCATAAAATAATAATCCCGAGCGCAATATCACACGCTATTGATTCCCGGAACAACTCTAAATAAATAACAATACTCGACATAGCCCTTGAAACTTTCATAATATCGAACACCGTTACAAACCGAGAGAAAAACCTTACCTTCATAACATTAAGGTTCAATTTCCTGATACTATAGGTACAACAAACATGGTTGCGATCCCGGTAGGGCTGCTACTTGGTTTAATGTAATTGTTTTGTTTCGGTTCCCATTTATTCACTTGCGGAAACCATTTATTTACAGAAGGTTTGTTTGAGAGTTCGAGTTAGTGGGTAATCTGTTAAACTTTTATTACAACTCTCTCATCTCAGGTTAAATAATACGGTTGCATCCGAAGCGGCAGATTAGGTGTACCTACGCTTAGGCCATGATTCAGGATTTGTGGAGTTTGATAATTGCAAAACGACTGCCGTCTGATCTTCGCAACACTTTAACAGGGGAAACTGACCAACTGAATCACGGTTACACGTTTAAGAAACTATCAGAATCGTGCAGGTTTTCTCTCAATGCCGAGCTAATCATAGAAATACGCACATAGATAAATTCTTCATTGCCCAGGAACAACAACAACAACAGTACAATATGGTGATCTTATAACTGGTAATGATTTCTTCCGTTTCGTATTTGTAATTGGGCATATCGTAAACATTTTGAAATCTAGAGGTGCATGCTTATACCAACCTATGACCTCTCGTATGGAAGGCGCGTCTTTACCTAATGAGCTACAATTGCTAGGAAACGACTACGAATTAGAGCCCTTTAAGAGCGTACTCCTTTCTGAACAGCCGTCAACGCACAAGCGACCTCTCTAATCTCGTATACGTCCATGGGCGCGGCGCTTGCTTAACAGGAGGTGACCTGTTAAGCAAGCGCCGCCGTTGCCGAAGAGGCTTGCTAGTTGGTCTCCTCTAATATAAAAAAGAACACTCTTTAGCATTTGGAAGCGCCCCTAGCTCGGTGGTAGCGCACCACCGCTCGTGTGGCGTCCCGTGGAGTGAATAAGCTGAATTAATTATGTGTTATTGCCGCGGCACACGGCTTAATTTGGCGCACCCTGAACTCGCGACGAGTCGAAATTATGTTTGTTTTTCTAAATCCTTTTTACTTTTTGTTTTGTGTGATAAGTGACAGACGAGCAGGCGAATCACCTAATGGTGGAGTCAATACTCGATACTTAATACGCTCCAAAATGTCATACAGGGATGGAAAATTTTTTGAACTAGACTATCCGCCGTGTAAGGTGCAAATGCAAAATATTTACAAGTATTTACTAGTCACATATTATGCGTTGCCATCAATTAAAACCCCCGATATGAACTTCGTTACATTACTCACTGGACGAAACATATTTATCGATAGTTTTCATTCGAGAAGGACAACGCTATCGATAGGGCATACCCAGGGTGTAGGCTCGGATTCTAACGTAAGACGCACTATACTCTACTATTATTTGTTGATGAATATTGATAACGACTGAAAATATTCCCGCTTGGAATTTAAACAGCCCAAGCTCCACTTATTATGCAGTTGCGCTTCTGCTATTTAGTGATAACCGCTTTACCGTCAGAATTTAATACACGCGTCGCTATCGAATCGGATGCCAATTTATAGCCGATAAACTCGCGACACGATAATCTGCAAATCCCTCATCGCACAGGTCGTTAATATTCCACGCGCGCCGCCGCGAGCGCGTGGCGCGGTGCGCTCCGACATAGGTACCCTGAGTAGTGTTGCTGAAATATCGATAGATTTCATTCGAAATCGACGATCCTATCGATAGAACTTTCTATGGTAAAACTCGTATTTTCGATACTATTATTGCTACAATACTCTCACACAAACCGCATAACAATCTGCTAGCACCTTAATACTATGTACAATAATTTGTAACTGTTGTTTGTGCTGAGAAAAATAAACTTTATTATTATTTTTTAATAGTATTGTTATAATACCGAGCCAAAATAGGCAAAAATTGCGATATTAATGTGTACTTTTTTTTAAACCGAACCGAACTTACTTAGTTTGTCCGCGAGACACTTCTAAAGAGATAAAATTTGTTTCTGTCAAATAGTGTTCAGTTATGATGGGGTTAAAAGTCACTTTAAATGCTTCATGTAATTCAGACAATTTCTCGCATAGTCGCCAATTCCATTTTCTTTGAACTTTGACTTGTTACACTACCGCCAGTCTAGATAGAACATTTCTCGAGATCTGGAAAGGAGCCCAATTGCCTAAGAATTACCTTGTGAATTCTGAAGTGGCACCTGAGGTGTGTCGCCGGGCTAAATGGCTTTTATTATTTTTCGATGAGACGGCCGGGGTGTAAAATTGAGATCTTTATTGCGTTAGCGACCTTTCGCCGCGCGGCCGGCGACGGGCCGTGTTGCCATGAGAATATAGCAAACCTTTTAGTTTTTACTTTATGTTACAAGACACTATTAAACAAGTAGAAGAATACAATGGCTATTTGTACATGCTTAAATGATTTTAATGAATATTTTAATCACAATGACAACAGAGGCGCACTCGTGACTGTTGTCCCTATATGATAAAAAACAAACCTTAACAACTAATACGCAATTATTGTACGTGCGAATTGGATAAACTCGTAATTCCAAATGCTGAGCTGTCTTACGTTGGGATGTAATTGAACACAGTTTGGTTTTAACATTTAGAAGCATTTTTTAGTAAACCAATCAAAGTTATCTTGTCTCTGTTAGTTTAAAAAATAAATAACTAATTAGTGACTATCTGTAAATAAATGTCACAGTCAAATCAAGACAGTCATAATGAGCTCTTGCTAATCTTTTTTTTTAGAAAAGTAGTAATTTTTTAAACAGCTACTTAACAATTTTATACGCCGTAAAAATCTTCCTACTTACATGTTAAGCTTCAACAAACATTCTTAAACTTTGCTTCGCCGAAATATTACCAGCCGCACCGTCCTCCGCTAGACTCCTCAAACATCTCCTCGCACCCGGTCCTACTCAAACACATTCTCTCCTCCTGTGCCCGCGCGCTGGCAACACCGGCGCAATCATAAAAATAAATATTGTTACAGAGTGGAGCGGAGTATTTTTACTCTCTTTGATTACCTGTGCGTAAGCGCTTAGCCAGTGGACGAAAATAGTGCTCGAGAGAATCATTATGAAAATATTCTAGCTTTTAGTTTAAGTATACAGTCTTAGGGCGCATCTACATTAGTTGTTAATATCTCCTTATCATCTGAGTGTTTTGTCCCAGTTGTATCCGGTTCCAAAGTCCTGGTTTACTGCAACTCGTCCTCCACTTAGAACGGTCTTTTTTTTCTATGGTAGGCGGCAGACGAGCAGACGGAGCACCTGATGGTAAGCGATGGCCGCCGCCCTTAGACACCTGCAGCACCAGTGAGTCACAAGTGCGCTGACAATCTTTAACCCCCTTTCCCCCCTATTAGGCCTTTCGTGCCCTCACTCACTCGACGAAACACAGCGCAGGCGCTGCTTCACGCTGGTCTTCTGTGAGGCCGTGGAATGTTTCTCTGCTGTCATTACAATGTCTTCGAGCCGATGGGCAGGTGGTCTTTTAAGGATGTCTTCCCTTACTAATCACCTAAGTCTCTTATTTATTTAAGTCTAGTTAAATCAATGCCTCATTTACTTATCTGCAGCGGGTGTCCCGCGAGGTGTGATTCTCCCGCTGTGTGTGGCTAAAGTTAGGAAGTTAGTCACCGCAAGTGCGGAAGTGAAGTCACGCGTACGGCTTCAGGGTAATAGACACAGTGAGCCGCATGCCAGTAAACCATAGACTTAGGATGCCGACCTGCTAAAAGACCAACAAAACGCGGGAAAGAGAAGACGCCATCTTTGGATGATGCTTATATCAAAAAGAGACATGTGATAATGTATGGTCCGCGCAAACTATCGGTCATCGCTATAGTTAGATGCCGCGGACTATACCGGCTTGTGAACCGTTGGATCACGGGAGAGCCACGCTTCGGTGTGAATCATCCGACTCGACCAGAGTGATACCACCGGTCTCACAGAATAACGACGTCAAGAGACACCTGTGCTGTGTTTCGTTAAGCGATTGAGAGTCCCACAGATCTCCTACTGTGATAAATTATACTATGTATTACAAAAGCAAGTTGTAACCCCAAGCACGTGACAAGTAGGCTCGTCCCTCATTACGTCCGGTTTAGTGCCGCTTAGTGCCGCTTTAGTGCCGGGTTAGTGCCGGTTAGTGTCAGGTGGTGCCGGGAAAACTTCTACGCAAGTTAATACTGCTGTACTAGCACTGTTGGTGTCAGCTCAGCGGATGTATCCCACTTTAAGCATTTGTTTTATCCTGATGTTCTTGAGATTCAAATGGTTTATTTGCACCTTATATTTAACTAATAAACAGTGAAGTAGTCTGGTAATCTTGTATACAAAAATGTAGGGTTCCCGAAACAGAGATCGAATTTCTTTGGCGTACGCGGTTGCACGTATTAAACCTCTAAGCTCTAGATACACAATCATTCTGAAAGCGTTTGATGCGTTTGATAAGGTGATCCCAACCGCGCTGTCATTACAGCTAATAATATTTTGAATGTCGAATATGCCGTCGAGGTCGAAAACCCCAAAAAAATAATAATTGAAGTTTTTTATTTTTAACTCTACATCATAGTAATTGGTTTTATATTTCGAAATTTTTACGCATTCGATATAGTGCTACAGTTCTTATGGTCGTAGGTTAAACCGTAGTAGTCTTGATGGTTAACGCATTTTGTTCCTATTTTTAATCTTAGTTGCAAAATATTCTGTCATTGATGGCGTAGAAAAAAAAGGCCAATTGCAAGTTGATCTGGCTTATACAGGCATTCTACGTTTATAAATAACAGAAGAATCGAATCGCCCGTTTTTTTGCAATATTTTTTGGCATTCTGGTAGGTACCACTGTGGTGAAAAGTTTGAGCTAAATTAAGGTCAAACAGTTCCTCGGAACCCCTCCCCAATTGTAAATACGACGAGGCTAGACCCTCCCCTCGTGTAAGTACTGAAAAGGCTTCAAGTTAAGGCATATCATCAACACTCGAGGCACATTCGACAGCTAATGACGCGTTTTCCTTCGTCATAAGATCCCCAAAATGTGCAGTTACGTCTAACTGACTGCACTTAGCTCAAATGGGAGCATTCCGTTAATTAATTACGCTAACACTTTAATCTGTGTTGGAGTCTGAGCGGCCATGTTGGCGTCGTTTAGTACCGATTTGGCTTAGAAAATTAGCAGCATTTAAGAATTCCGGGCTCATGTAGATAACTCGAAAATCTCGGTAAACGTAACAGGCTGGAAATAGCTGGATGCAAGTAGCAATCGATCGGAGTGGCGAATATTAGGAAAGGCCTAAGTCCAGCTTTGGACTGCAACAGGCTGATGATGATGAGATAACTCGAACGTACAATCTACATATTTATATTTTTCGAGGGCCACGCTTTGGCTTGAATAGGCTGGCTCGGATAGATACAACGGCCTCGCAGAAAACCAGCGTCGAGTGATAACGACTACCATAGGCCCAATAGGGGGAAGAGGGGAATGTTTAAAGCTTATTGTTTGTTATTATATAATATTGCCTTTGTTATAGCGAAAACCTTTATTTCAGACCATTGTGTATGTATGTTCCACTTCGTTCCATTTGTGTTCTTTATTAAGCAGGACACAAAAAATACAATTTCATTACATTTATAAGTTTTTCGAGGCTCGTAATTTCTCCTGGGCATTAAAGTTAAAATGAACGCCAAATATGCGATAGATTTAAACTACAACTTTTAGCGCCTGCCGAAGCGTTGGTGGCCACGGCAGGTCTCACGGGGGCCATTGTACTTGTACGGTTTTACAAATTAAAGTAGCACATTAAGAGAGGTAGATACATCTAACGCACCGTCATTGCACCTTCATACTCTAAAATGCTCATTAGCTCCGGTTTTTATAAGTAAATAAGTAAGGCAATTATTAATCGTTTCGTTTGATATGTTTATTTACGCTTAAGTTTTTCCATATCACTTAATCGAAATACATACAAAAAGCGCCAATTTTTCAATTCGCCCATGCGATGTTTTATATCGTTTCTCCATATCGCCATGACTTCTTTTATCCCATAGACTGATAAAATTATATTTTTTAATGTGATAGGTGGCAGACGAGCAGTCGGATTCTAATGGTAACCGATTCCCGCCACCCATAGACACTTGCAACACCAGTAGAGTCATAAGTGCGCTACTTACCAATCTTTAACCCCCTTTCCCCCCAATTGGGACCCTCACTCACTCGACGAAACATAGCGCAACCGCTGTTTCCACGTCGGTCTTCTTTAAAGCCGTGGTATCACTCCGGTCGAGCCAGCCCATTCATGCCGAAGCGTGACTCTCCCACGGTTAGGTAAGTGTAGATAGCATCACATCGCGTTGCTACCAGTCGCGTCGCTCTCCTAGGACAAGGAGTAAGATGCACTCCTTAATATTTCACGCGGTGCATCCCGCCACGTGCACCCACAGGGCCATTCCGTATTCCGGAGCCGGCCGCGCCCGGAGTGAATAGCTCCGGCTGACCTTTGCGAAGTAGGTCGGCAGGGTCAGCCGGACCCTACTCACGCGGGCTCGAGGAATATGTAGCAACGGTTGAGCAGGTGTTAAGTGACTTAAATACTGGGGAAATTCAACCCACGTCTAATAAGTAAGCCTAGTTTAACCGATTTCGATCAAGTTTTATGTGGTGATATTTATTAAGGGTAAATTTTTTTGGTCATTCACACTCTTAACCCTCGACGCAAAAACAACGAGGTGTTATAAAGTTGACGTTTTTGTATGTCTGGGGCATCGTAGCAAATGTATTTTTGCTTGGAAATTGAAATTGACAGGAGTGTTTTTAATACGTTTGATGGCCGCCGCATAAAATTACAAATTTCATACATATTTTGACTTAATTTCGTCAAAATTGGTAAAAAAATAAAAGGGTTTGAGTAGTAGAAATAGCACAAAATATGGCCAATTTTAAGTTCAGGACGGCCACCACAAAACGCCGTATTACTTAATGGGAGTTTTCCTATCAAAAATGTTTTACTCAACAATTTTCAATAAGATTTCAGATATCGAATGAAAATGTTTTTAACTGTGATATATTATTTTTTCACTAAGTTACAAGGACATGATAAGTTAGAGAACGCAAAGGACTCTCATCCAAAACCGTGATATTCGTACAACGTTACTGTGACATCTTATTTGCTTATGTATTAAGTTTCATGACAGATCAATACCACCTTTATAGAATGCTAATGAATCAGTCTACCTATATAAACATTGTGCCTTATTTTCAGGTACTCAACCCAGGCGACATCCCTGGAAGAGAAGCGAGCTACAACTGATGGGTAAGCAAATATTTGGTTTCGCCATATTGACACACGGAGGCGGGTACTCACATGACTTTTCTTTTGTATTCATTGCTATAAGACATTTTCGTTTTGTATTCTGTGTCTAGAGTTCCCTATAAAAATGTATGTGTATGATATAAATAATGCACATGGAATGTTATATGATAGAGGAAAGTTATGACGAGATATGACATGAATAACAAGCATAAGAACAATTGTGTACCATTTTTATAGAGGTATACTAGAGGCAACAAACGAGCAAGCGGGTCACCTATCGGTAAGCAATCACCGCCGCCCGTTAACATCTGTGAGATAAGTGAGGTCGCTGATGAGTTGCCGGCTTTTTAGAAAGGAGTACGCTCTTCTCTTACAGATCCTTAAATTGTGGTCTCTGGGAAATACTGCCGCAGACAAATCGTTCTAAACTAGGTATTCAAGGAAGATTCGTGGAAGAAAATTCCGCAAGAAACGCACAGTATTAGATCGCTAACCATCAATAATGATGAGGATGGAATGACTATCTACCCCTTTTTGTCGTCATATTACCAACTCAACCCGACAATTTCAGACTGGAACAATGTTTTTGAAACTGTGGCTGATTTACACGTTTGCCGATTTTTCACACATTTTGATTTATTTTACGTCATAGGTGGCAGACGAGCAGACCTATAGGATAGAATATAGATAAGATCACTTAATCGTAAGCGATTGCCGTCACATATAGAAAACACCAGTACAGTCACAAGAGTTATAAAGATTTGAAAAATCCAGAGGTGCATACTCGTATTCAACCCACGACCCTCCGCGTGGCAGCGTTGAGCTACCATCGCACCTTTTCCGTTTTATAACACAAAATAAAATTTCGGAATGGAAAAACCGTACGACGAATGCGACACGAAAAAATAAAGGACCCCGCCGGTAGCCAACAACGTAACATTGTGAACGCGGAGCGAAACAAATGGGGGGTTGTCCCACGTGTCCCGGCCCGCGGGGACGTCCCGGACAACAGGCTCGGCTTGCAATAAACGGGACAGAAAGTTGTCACAAATAAACGTTATGCTGATGAATATGTGTGTGACTTTGAACCTAATTAAAAGAGTTAATTGAATTGGGACCTACGAGTGATTAGTAGATAAGGCTATAAGGCATAAGGTAATAAGGCTCCACGTGAGTAAAAGTTTTGGACTTTTATTCTATTATGTTATAATTGATATTTTTATGTGGTAGGTGTGGCAGACGAGCAAACGGGTCACGTTTTGGTAAGCCGCCGCCCGGGCGCCCATAGAGTCGACAATGTGTGTTGTCAACCATTTAAGTTGTGCTTTCCCCTCAATCGCCCCTCCGGTACCCTCACACACTCCTGCGAAACACAGCGTAGGCGCTGCCTCAAGTCAGTTTTCTGTAAGGCCGTGGTATCATTCCGGTCGAACATGCCCATTCATGCCAAAGGCTCATCTACGGTGACAATTGATAATGGTATCTTATAACGGCATGTAGAACAGAATGTGGAATTCTTAGAAAGTATTTTAATTTTGCAAGAACCACCCAATAAAGACTCTCCTAATTTTCACTTGTAAGAAGATCTTTTGTTCTCATGTTAATGTTTCCTAAAGAAGATTTACGGTTCTCGGTGAGTAGGTATTCGGCTGGTGGGGCAATCCAAACAATACATTTATAACAATTTTGGTATTTGTCGCAACATAACACGCGTCGACGGGACGCGCCGCGTGTCGGGTGACCTGCGCAAACACATTAGCAGACATTTGCGAGGATTGTAGTACAAGGTCTGGGTGATATTATATTACGGCATGTTTCATTTTCTAATATCTCACCCTGAATAGTATCTGGTATTTATGGTGTCTAGAGCAATGGTACCTCTATGTATAAGTACGCGCCCAAGAGGTCGTAGGTTTGAATTTAAGCATGCACTTCTGGATTTTTTATATCTATGTGCGTATTTATATCATTAGCTCTGCGGTGAACTTGCTGAGTTCGTATGTTTCAGATATTTTCTAAACATGTAATCATGATTCATTTGGTCTAGTTACCCTGTTAAAAGTTTGCGAAGGTCCGACGTAGTAGCTCCATTGTTCTTACTAAGTCTAAGCGCACCCTGAACTCCAAGGTGACTTTGGACGCAACCGGGAAATACACGCTGAGATAAGGAAAACTTTTTCGCAATCTTTATGTAGTGATCATCACTCTGTTGCCGATCACAGCGGGCCACTTCTAATGTTCGCCACACCGATCGATTTTTCGTTACTCGCATCCAGCTCTTGCCAGCGATCTTGCGCAGATCGTCACTACAATTTGGCTTCCTACAAGCCCTACAAGGGCGACCTGCACTATGTTTTTCGAGACGTACGACCTATGAGGTGACCTCTCGGACTATTCGGCGAATTCACAAGGGACATAATTCAACATGTCGGACGAGAGCCTCTTAGCGGGCCGCGCCAGGTGCCCGAATATGTTTTATCACAATGTTTATGCAAAAGTTTTCGGGTCCTGAGAGTGTAGCGACTAGGTGATTCCAAGTTAAAGACTCAAACTATAGTATAAAGGTTCTAAAACTAAAGTATTTCAAATATGAAACTTAGTTACAATGTTACACATTTATACCAAGACACTGAACAAATACAAATCGTCATCACACGAATGTTTGTCCAGGGTGAGGATGGAATTCACGACCTTTGCCATCGGGCCAGTTTAAAGAGGAGACGAATTGAAACAACATCAAATCAAGGTTTGTCCTTATACCACGCAAACCATAAACACCCAGACCTAACACAAACGTCTGCAGGTATCATCAACAAACATTGGTTGGTATTGGAATCGAACCGAAAATCCAGTTTTATTTTTACGTGACGTGAAGGTGAAAGCATTGATCAAAGTACAGTTTACTCTTGGTGCTTGAGGATCGTTAGCGCAGTGCTGAGAGCGAGTGTAGCGATGGCGCTAACTGGGGCAGAAGGGCGGAGTGCTGGGGCGCCGAGAGGAACCCTCGCGAGGGCCCGAGGGCGCTCACGCCGGGCTCGCTCCACTTGGCTTCAAGCGGGAGGAACGTTGCACATAGGAATAAATAGAGCTGTATTTGATTTTCTACTTTCGGAAACTACCAGTGGCCCGCTCACACTGACCGGTGCCAATAGATGGCGCTGGGAGTCGATTACGTCGCGCAAACGTTTCACCTTTGCTGTTTACATATTAATATTAGCCTTCCTGACGTTGCCTGTCAGATTAAACTCTTCATAATCAGTATAGATTATTGGTATTCTGTATAAGTTATTTCTATTTGTAGTTTCCAGATGTGTCTACTCTATTCGTGCACATACTAAATGACTGGCTCAGGTGGCTTTTGTTACCCTATGAGGTAATGACAATTATATTGCATATTTGCAACTCCAACGTCTTGTTGGTCTAGTGATGTAAGTATCGGGCCGTGTAAGTCCGACGTAGTAGTCCGACGTTCGTATGAAGGGCTGACCTGGGAAATCGATTCCCGGGTCGAGCAAAGACTTTGTTTCAAATTTTTCGAACACAGCTTCGGGTTTGTGATCACAAAGCGTGGTTACTGAGCCTAACCCCATCATAGTAGCAACGACTTGATCAAATCAAATCTAATTTTAATCTTGACTTCTATGATGAAGTTCTTTGCTCTGCAGTGAGACAGTATATAGGCTGATACTATAAAGTATAAACTTTACTTTCACTGCAACTGGGTAGCTTCACGCCACCCTATTTCTACAGGACTCCCCCCTCCCCCTCCGAGGACGCAGCACCTCCGAGCGCCAATCAGATAGCGACGACAGCGTGTTACATAAATACGACGCCTTTTTGTATCCGTTCCATTGTGGTGCTCCACACACTGGTCGTGAAGTTGCTGGACGAGCGTGTGGATGCACTGGATGAGCGTGTGAATGCATCGCCAATATTGAAGAATTATGGTGGCGTGATTGACAACGTGACGCATAAATTTGAAAATCATAGGTGCAGGATTTAAACCTACAAACAAAAGTTTAATCTGGGCGACTCTCCCACGAAAACCTAGAGAAATTTGAAAACTGTAAATTTGAGCTCTTTAAAACAAACAAAAGCGCTTGGAAAAACTAACAAACGTGAAATCTGTACTTTTCAGGAGACACAAAACTGATTTATGCTGAACATAAATTCTTGGGTTAATAAGTAAAAATATTACATAATAGATACTTAGTTATTTTTTCATCTCAGGATTAATTGTTTCCACGCTTCAGCCCAATCCCATCATAGTAGTAATAACTGGATGTCTATGATGGAGGCCTTTGCTCTGCAGTATAAATGTTATTACTTTACTTTTTAGAATGATCTCGATGATACTTTTTTTTTGTACGTCACATTAACGTTCCGAAATTATTATTTTTATGTTTCGTCCTAATAGTAGAATATAAAATTAGGTATATATTATTTTGTGGCCAATATTTCTGAAAGAAATACTAGACCATCGTGTGGAGCCACCGGGAGCGTATATTCGCGCAGCTCAGCAGAACGTTACGCTACAATACTATTTCTTCCCATTGTCGTTTTGTCGGTATTGAGAGCCGCGGCCCGGCGTCTATGGAACATTGATGTATGATGCTTACTCACTATTCTGGCTTATCTTGTACGAATCTGCTTCAGAAATATTTTGCATTGTGTTATTATTTATTAACTGCTTTGCACTGTCTTATCCCAATATCAATAGGCTGATTATTTATTCGGAAAAACTCGCTATAAGCGATAAGGCCGCCGCCTTATTATACTGTTTGTGGTTTGTATTGTCATTCATGTCAACTCTCATAGTAAATATCGTTGTTATACATGAGAACTTGAATCAATATCTAAGAGTTTGTTCGTGTTTTCGAAATAACTCTCGCAATGTTATTTCGAAGACAGCTCTCAAATCTACATTAAAATCAATTCGTTAAGTAAAATGGTATCATTCTAAGAAAGAATTCGTAAACTTGCACACCAATACCAATACGGTCACTGCAAAAAAGTATGACAACAACTTGGTGAGAATACAAATCGGTGGGAATCGAAGAATGCTCTCACATTGAATACACCCGTTACACAAAATTATGAGGCGGAGGCGAAACACAAAAACTACGAACACAAGTAAACACGTGAAAATAAGCTGTGACATTGTTTACAGCGCCTGGTCTCGAGTGTCCCCGCACACTAGCGGCTAAAAATGTGGAGACGCATCATAGCGATGGCCAGTATGAATGGCGCAAAATCTGAGATTCTAAAAGAGAAATCACAGTAAGACGTTAGGATGATGTAAGTAATTTATTTATAGTTCAATTAATATCGTAAAAAAAATGTTAAATTAAACGTGCATAATCACTTTTACAATCGTTCTACTTGGTAAAAATTACTATTAATAAGAAGAATTAGCTTGTTACAAGTTTAACTAAATTGAGAATTGGGGGCCACAGGAGCCTCACACACCTAGGACGTAAAGTGGACGTAAAAGTTTCTATTCTCGGAAATAGATTTAAGTACCGATCCGACCCACTGGCTATATGAACACATACATGTGCGTATAGACGTCTGGTAACCGCAAACTGTCACACCTCCTCAATTGATATTCAAACTAATGTAAATGACAGTAAGATGATAGTCGATTGAAGATATTTGACAGTTTTCGTATAGGTTAGGCTATTATGTACGTACAACCTACGATTTGTAGGTATTTGTGACCCGCCGCGGGCGCAACCTGATTGGCGCGGTGTCTGCTTACAAACGCGAATTAATTAATTCAATGTTATTGGGAAATTATGTAACGTACACGATAGTAATTAATTTCAGAAATAATACGAGTATATCTGTGAACATTTACCTACATCCCTTTTAACCTCGTTTTCTACTAATCATTCTGAAAAACATTATTTTGTTCTATGATTTTTCGAAATTCGCATAAAAAATCAACTTTTCATTTAAATTCACACATTAACAATCTCCTTTAAACTGAACCCATCTTTTATCAAAACATGTTTCATTAATTGTTACTTTTATGCTCATTTCAATATTAACGAGTATTACTTATTTGTATAAATTACTTAAATAAGTAATTGACGGTCCCTGAGTTTCCTTGCTCATTCATGGTTAAGTAATACTCAAATCAAGATAGTAATAAGTTTCTCTGTGTCGTGTGTACTCTGGCACTAAAGCTCGCAACGAGATAACTTGGAACTTCCACGTTCTGTCGCAATTAAGGTTTAAACTATGAAGTGGTATCACGTTTGTTAGTTTCAACCGTTTCCGTTTTGATTTTTAACAAATATTCTGTAACTGGCTTCGTTCCTTCATAAGTCATCCCTTGACAGTTTATGCAAATACATCTTCCTACAAGACCAGAAAAGCATCTTACTGTCCTCCTAACCGATATTTCGGCTATGGCAAATTGCACTATATTCCATTCGATGGGACACCAATGTGATTCGACCGAAGTGGGATCAGACGCAAGAACAGCTTAACATGCTTTTCGAGGCACGGGAGTACAAGACCATTATCAAAACTTCTGGTTAACTGAGAATTTCTTATCAGTCAGTAAGGGTCAATTTTTTTCCGATTCTTTATAGGGCGACCCACTTTACTTTAAGGACATATCTCGGTAAGAGGCGGTCAAGATATGTCTTAAAGTAATGCATCTACAATGAAATTGGCACAGCGGATGTCCATTGGCGGTGATCACATCATCAGGCGACCTGCTTTCTCGTTCTGATCCTTTTCTTAACGAGTCTACCGTCTTAAGACCTAAAAGCTCTTTAAAGGGCAAAAACAATTGATATTCCATTGTGTCTACTGTGTGGACGAGGCTACAATGTATTACTATTGAAAAAATAATGATGCATTCAGTGAATTTGTGTTCTATGACCACTTAAAATTGTGTGCTAAGTAGCGTTTTGCGAGATTAAACTTCAAGGACGAATTAAAAACATTTCAGAAAATAAGCGGAAAAAAATCTATCGGTTGATCTTCGGTAGAGCGAAAAGACAAGGTTCATTGAATATTTTTTAAGCACGATGAATGAGACCGGCGTAACCCCGGCCATCTCCAGCAGATAGCGGAGTCCGTATTAAATAAAAGATACGTCCGCAGCGCGCGATAAATCTACGCGACGTTGTGTTATTGTTCGCGAGGCACGCTCGGCGGGGAAAACCGGGGAATGATCCTAGCGTGAGGCGTGTACAAGCGCCGGGACCCGTACTTATAATCTTACTATTTATAAAAAAAAGTAATTTCTAGACACTACAAAAAGGCTTATAGGTAAACCGATAACATGAACATCACTTGCGTGATGCAATCCACACCCAGCGCAACTATTGGGTTTGAACCTACCACGGAAGGAACCGGCTCTTGAAAAACGTGACGATGGGCGTCTAGTAACAAATACTTATATAGAAAAATTTGAAAACATCACATTACATTGTCCAGGTCCCAAACCAAAGTTTTTCCTTAAACTATGGAAACCAGAAACAACGAAGGCCACTAACACCCAGACTCAACACAAATACCTGTAATACTCAGGCAATTTTGTTACAATTCGGTAACATACAAATAATCTGTTACGTAAACTAAAATTGGTTTGGCATGTAAACTACCTCCTGTATGCAAACAATGTCTTCACTGATAATTTATATCGTAAAACACTGAGCCAAAAAGTTTTAAAAATATCACTACAAGGAACCCTAATTTAAATCTAGAAGCACGAGGCCCTAATTTTCCTTATGAGGTACGGATCCCTAAAAACAGCCATTCCGTGCTCATTGTGAGTATCGAAGGAGGGAGGGGGGGGGGGGAGGCTGGCGCGCGGCCAGCAGCCTCGGGTGCCGCCGGTGCGCCGCCGGCGCCCTCTCGCGGCCCGCTGTACATGCGCCTTCTTGAACTTCGCCCCGGTTCGCGAGAGATTTTATGAAAACATTACTTAGGTACCAGACAGAGAAGTGGTATGCTCTCGTTTGCCACCGATGTGGGCAATGAACATACTCGTGTTCTAACTGCTACTCAACCTCGCTAAAGATATAGAAATGATGGCCTCGATGGCGCAGTACATACTGCGCGAAATTGGCACAGCGGATGTCCATTGGCGTTGATCACATCATCAGGCGACCTGCTTTCTCGTTCTGATCCTTTTCTTAACGAGTCTACCGTCTTAAGACCCAAAAGCCCTTTAAAGGGCAAAAACAATTGATATTCCATTGTGTCTACTGTGTGGACGAGGCTACAATGTATTACTATTGAAGAAATAATGATGCATTCAGTGAATTTGTGTTCTATGACCACTTAAAATTGTGTGCTAAGTAGCATTTGCGAGATTAAACTCAAGGACAAATATAAAACATTTCTAGAAAATAAGCGGAAATAAAAAAAAAAACTATCGGCTGATCTTCGGTAGAGCGCTAAAAGACAAGGTACATTGAATATTTTTTAAGCACGATGAATGAGACCGGCGTAACCCCGGCCATCTCCAACAGATAGCGGAGTCCGTATTAAATAAAAGATACGTCCGCAGCGCGCGATAAATCTACGCGACGTTGTGTTATTGTTCGCGAGGCACGCTCGGCGGGGAAAACCGGGGAATGATCCTAGCGTGAGGCGTGTACAAGCGCCGGGGGCCCGTACGTAATATTTATAAAAAAGTAATTTCTAAAGTGAGTAGAGACCGCGGCTCGGTAAGCGTAGTGTTGGACGCCCTGCGACAAGATGGGATGATGACGTTCGAGGGCTGGTTGGTGAGGGCTGGACGAGAGTGGCCAAAAATTCGGGAGCGGGGGCGCGCGTGATGTAATCGACAATTAGCGCCATCTGCTAGGGTTTGTTGAAACTACCACAGAAGGCAACCGGCTCCTGAAACGAAATGACGCCGCGGCGGGACCCTAGTAATAAATAAATAGAAAAATAAGACAACACCACATACACTTTCCTGGTCTAAAACTAAAGGTTTTCTTTATAATATGGAAACCAGAACAACGAAGGCCACTAACACCCAGACTCAACACAAATACCTGTAATACTCAGGTAGTTTTGTTACAGATCGGGCACAAATTCGGTAACCTACACAAATCTCTGTTCCATAAACTAAAATTGGTTTGGCGTGCAACACCCTCCAGTACCCAGAAATAACTTAGCTGAGGATTTATATCGTAAAACACTGCCAAAAAGTTTTAACAATTTAATACAAGGAACCCTAATTTAAATCTAGAAGCACGAGGCCCTAATTTTCCTTATGAGGTACGGATCCCTAAAAACAGCCATTCCGTGCTCATTGTGAGTATCGAAGGAGGGAGGGGGGGGGGGGGAGGCTGGCGCGCGGCCAGCAGCCTCCTGGTGCCGCCGGTGCGCCGCCGGCGCCCTCTCGCCGGCCCGCTGTACACGCGCCTCTTGAACTTCGCCCCGGTTCGCGAGAGATTTTATGAAAACATTACTTAGGTACCAGACAGAGAAGTGGTATGCTCTCCTCGTTTGCCACCGATGTGGGCAATGAACACACTCGTGTTCTAACTGCTTACTCAACCTCGCTAAAGATATAGAAATGATGGCCTCGATGGCGCAGTAGCTAAGGTGTTCGCCTGAAGCGCGAAAGGTCCCGGGTTCGATTCCCGGTCAAGTAATTTAGGAAACTACATTCTCTAAATTTTCTTGGGTCTGGGCGTTCTGGATTAACGCCCCCAGTTAATTATCGTCACCTGGTAGGTACTCATAGTACCGGAGTTGCCATAGTTTGACACCAGGTTGATTGGTGTGATTGTCTGGCGCATTTTTTTAAAACTTATTAGTCAATTGTATAAATATAAGTACAGATACGTTCGATTACATATATATTCAGATATGTAATCGAACGTATGCTGTACTACTCGTAATTATTTTATGATGTCCAAATTCATAAGTACAGATAATATTTTTTTCGCTCTGCTCGGTTCAAGTACCTGTCTCGGATTTCACAGAAGCGTTAACACTTATCGTAATGTGTTCGAGTATCGCCACCGATCCCCGGCGGCGTTGGCGGCGCGCCAGCAGCCGGCGGCACGCGCGTGACACACGCCGCCGCTTGACCCGTGTTAGAGAGATACTACTTGAGAAATGGCGGTAGATTTCTAGAAGCAGTATTCTGCATTGCAGATTCCTATTTGTATAAAACAGAAGCAATAATAAATACATGTACTAACAAAATAAGAAATCTCTAGTTTAAAGTAAAAACCGACCAACTTCAAAAAAGATACAACGTCCTATGGAATTCTACGAAGCTAGCTACGAGTTGCTCCGTATAGTCAGCTTTGGTTTCGTCGTATTGTGCTACGATTTAGCTACGTAGCTACTTGTATTGTGCTACGACTACGAGTTACTAATTATTTGCTACGAGTAGCTTCGTATGCGTAGTGTTACGAGCTGTTATGTTGTCTACTTTGAGTCTACATAAATTGTTGAGTTGCTGCACATTATGCTACAAAAGCTTAGTGAACTACGCGTTGCTAAGTACGAGTAGCAAGTTACTAGTTGGCAGCTACCAACGACTTTTCATAAAGTCCGCTGCTGGCTAAATCTGCTACAAAATATTGTCATGAAAGTGTCTGGTACCAATATCTTTGATACTTTAAGGTTTTAAGATTTCGACGAAATATTATTATCAATAGGAAATGTTACGCTATTTTTCCTTGAAATTACGTGAATCACCAAATAAATATTATGACTGTTAAAATACCTGTAAAATTAAATTAATGGCATGCCAATAAAATAAGTAACCAAAACCTTCTTATGTGGTATTCGTTTCCATATTTTCAGGTGTGCATTGTGCCCTACCGGGGAGGGCTGGTCCCATTGTTCGGCCGAGTGGACCAGTCCTTCACCGTTCCAATTGGGGGAAATAATTCCCCGATAAATCAATATTCCAACAATCAGGCCAATAACACAAAAATAGCTTATGACAATGAGATGACACCACAAAGGCCATTGTTGCCGGCTTAGAGAGAAAGCCTATTTTCTCGTTTTTAAGATCAATTGCGAGAGGAGGCGACGCTGGTCGGTTGGCTGCCGGTGGAAGCGTGGGCGCCGGGAATTAATGAATTATGAAATTAATCACTTGTTCTATGGAAAATTTACGAGCCGAGTTGATATTGTAAGAGCTCTAATTGGTGGATGGTGCTTTTCTATTTTTGTTTGTAGTATTTATAAACATAACTACAAAATTTTACCTTGTAAAAGCATCATTACAATTATGTACATACTTTATTTTTTTAATGGAATGGACTTAGGAGTGTTTTCTGTGTGAGACCACCATTATCATATTAGAGGTAGATCATCATCATCATCTTCCTGTCCTATTCCCAGATTATTTGGGGCCGGCGTAGTATGTTTTCTTCTTCTTTTTGTCCGTGTGATTCGTCATCGTATCATCCACGCCCCTTTCAGTCATGTCATTCTTCACACAATCTACCCATCTTTTTTCGGCCGTATGCTGTTCCTCCACCCATTTATATTCATACCCATCAACTCTTTTGCTTACGTATATTCCTCCTCTCATCTCATACCATAGCCATAGCAGGAGAGAGGATTCCCCTTTAGTTTGTCAGTAATAGGTGTCACTTTCGTAGGTACTCTCTCTGATATACTCATTCCTTATCTTGTCCAATCTCGTCACGCCACACATCCACCTCAACATTTTCATCTCTGTTGCATGCAGTTTTCAGACCAACCATGCATACGTAAAAATGCAAAATAAGTATCTGTATGCAACACGAGCGCTTGTTATAATAAAACTCGCAGATCGCTTGCGGAACAGTTTTAAATATAGATGCAGTTATTATGTTAACCGGTGCATTAGTGCAGTATCGACTGCCGGGAGCGAGCAGGGCTGACGATGTCATGCATACTGTTCGCATTCATCGGAATAAAGTGAAGAACAAGTCTATTTATACTATCCTACTGCAGGGCAAAGGCTAGTAAGGTGATCACAAACCCATATGTTCGGAAAGTTCCAAACGTACTTTGTGCTGGGCTCAGTGGCGTAGCGAAGATTACTTTGCCGTCTTCTTTCCTTCCTCCTTTTTTATGTGGTAGGTGGCAGATGAGCCAGACGGAACGATTGCCGCCGCCCGATAGACACGCGCAATACCATTGCATGCAGTCCCAATTGCGCTCGCAATCTTTTAACCTTCTTTGGTACCTTTGGTAGGTACCCTCACCGATTGTGCCTTTGGTACCCTCACTCACTCTGCGAAACACTGAGCAGGCACTGCTTCATGCCGGCCTTCTTTGAGGGACCACTACAACAGTCGAGCCGGCCTATTCATGCCGAAGCGTGACTCACCCACGATGTCAATGTTCCATAACATATTAACATACAGGAGGACCTAATAAGGCACATCATAGAGGTATTATCACTGAGGGGCCACCCCCTACCTGCTCCTTGTCTCGCATCCTTGCACAATGCTGTCTCGCGGCGCCGCTCGCGTGGCGCTTGCATCCGCGCTGCAGCCGCATCCGCATTAGAACAAACGGCGTCGCAGCGCTGACGCGGAACACCGCACACTAACGCCTAGCGTATCCTTTCTGTATCGGGTATAATGCTATGATGTTATAGTGCTTATTTGCATTTAGCTTACTAGGCCTTCTATTAGATCTTTAGAATGAAGTCTAGTGCACTGTCTAATCATTTGTGTATTCATAAAGTAAGGAAGATAACATTAACAAAAAAAGAGATACGCAGCATAGATTTAAAAAATCCAAAGATTCGGCTTCGAATGACCCCAATTTATGGAAGGGCGCATTCTTACCCATTGAGCTACCAATGCATCACTCTACGTGATATCAAACTATGATTGCTTAAGCACATTAACACAGGAATGCATCCCAATTACGTTAGGGATGCTTTGTCTGAGACATATCTCGATAGCCCGCACAATTAGTGATTATATCGATACCGCGCTAATTGGATGATGGGGCATTAGGCTTATTGGCTGCAGTAATCTCCGTCGGCACTGATGGAGTTCCGGCTAATGTGCCCGGGTCCGGATTACTGGTAATTATGATTGGCAACATGGGATTTGTGGAAGCAACAAGCCGATGTCGACAGTCAGGTTTTATAAAGCCTTTTGTTGTTTCACTTTAATTTTACTTACATATTTTTGTGATAAGGGCAGACAAGACTAGTGCTAGTGAAGTAAGTAAAGATGTTTTTTTAATAATCGCTTTGCAATTGTATACTATTATTGATAGGACGTATAAACAGCAGCAGCAGCCGTGCTCACACGGACTGGCGGTGTACGGCGTCGTCTGCTAGGCCCCGGCAGCGTATCTTCGGACACTCTCACATTTTGTTTGACTTATTTAATCACCATTAGTTGAAATGTCAGTGACCCGGCCGAGTCTATTCCGACGCCTGTTTCATGCCAATTTTCAGTGAGGCTGAGCCAATTATGCGTAAGCGTAGCTCTCCGATAAATATTTATTTTTAGTTTCGTTTTCAGTTACCTATATTGCATTTTCAATTTTCTACGTTGTCCTCAGTATTTCTTGCTGTAAATGAATATCAATTTTCAGAGTAAATATTAAATTAACTTTTAAACTTGCTATCATCAATTATATCAAACCTGACCCACTTCCCGCAAGCTAACATTGTTGCCAACAAGTAACAACCCTTATCAACGCATCTACGACGTGTGCAACTCCAAAACTTCCACTTACAGGTAATTTCATTAGCATTTACTCGGTTTGCGGTAACTGAGAGGGGGGGGGGGGAATGTTCGCGGAAGCTCGAGTAACTTGCGTACACTTCCACTGTATTGATATGACTATATTAGCAGTGGGTCGTTTTTGGGACCACTCCAAGATACGTCCGTTCTGTTCACTGATAATAGACGTGGCCTGCCCACTGCGCCATTTCAACGTGCTGATTTGAATGTCAAAGACTTTCGTGCTTTTGAATTGAATTTTTATCTCATACCTTATCTTTTGTAAATTCTTTTAAGCACGCATTTTTAAGTCACTGTTACAATATTGTTTTATATTTGTAATTTCTACATAACATTTAATACATAAGCTGTTAGATATTAATAATTTATTGGATAACAATTTGTGTGAATATATTTATCCCACGGGGGCGAGCGCCACGCCTCCGCGATGTTTTAAAGTCAACAGCAATTATTGATATTAGATGTTGTAGTACGAGTGGAACATAAATAGAGTTGTTTACCATAAACAACAACATTACACAGACTTGCGCTCGGAGCGCGTCGTCAAGACGGATGGCGCCCGGGGCAGTGTTGCGATCAAGTCAAACCTATCGACAGTTTTACAAATTACTGCTACGCTGGCTCATTTTCTGTTGGCTGGATTTTTCAGTTAATAACGTAATCTAAAAGAAAATCTGTAATTTTGAAGTTACCCACATCGCAAATAAAGTTAAAGAATCGCCATATCGGTAGACTAATCGATAGAGTTCATCTAATTAAATATTCCGATCGGCATATACGCGACTAAATGAGAGGCATAAACCGCAAAAAAGTATTACATTTTAAGGAAGCCTTTTGAATAGATACCATATTATCTGATTGGTCCGATGACGGCCCTGACTTCATACGCCAAAGACACTATCTTTGGCTGTTTTGGTTTGATTTTTCTTATTTTTTCAATTTCAATTCTTTCCCTCCTTTTATTTATTCAATTTCTGGGTGTAATACATACAAGACGTATGATATTAAGTATGATATTTGTACTCCCTTTGTGTTGATATCTGTAACACAAGTGCCTTAGCTACATACTTAATACGGAATCAAATCAATGTACGGGATGTTGCTAAGAGTTTATGCATTAATTTATCGATGACTTGCATGATTATTATTTTGAACTACGATAGCCAACACTAGCCGAACCGTAACTAACGTTCTCACTTTGTCTCCTGCATTTGTTATTGAGTTTTAACTGACTTAGGGCACACTTTGCGAGAGCGATGGCCTATTCCAGGGGATTCCCTAGGGTCGGCTGTTACGACTTGCCCGGAACTTTCGTACTTTTAAGTAAATGTGCTTGAAGTTATTTTGCATTTTTTCCCTTATCAAATACAGCGTCCAGATTGTCTTATGTTTTCTTTGTACGTCTTAAAGTCGTAATCTTGACTCTTTTTGTATGCAAAAAATAATATTGTGCCTGCAGTCTGGGCCTTAGGCGGAGTAAGTCACTGAGTCGTTTTCGTAATTTAATTTAATCATTGAGTGATATTGTGCATGTGTAAAAGTAAAATAAAATTACATGTAAGTATGAGTGTAATTTCGTAGAAATAAATTTATTTAAAATCTCTCTTCTCATCCCTATTCATGGACACCATTACCGCCAGAAACACTCCCGAAGGTTTTACAATAACGCACTTATCTATTTTTACCACTTTTAAAAGCGAACCGGGAATGGATTATCTGAATTCCCGGGAATCGAAGTTCGGGGTCATTTGAATCTCAAAGGGCCAGAGTGCTCGCGAGCACTCAAAGTATTAATCCTTAAGTTCGTAATGAGGGCGCTCGAGCGCGCGGTCCCCGCGGCGGTCGGCCTGGTCTCTGGGTGCAGCGGTGACGATTTGGAATGCTAAGTAAAGCGTAAAGTGCCGTCACGGTTAATATTCTAGGGGATATTGGTTATTTGAACTTGCTTAAGATTTTTTAGATAGATGAATATTGAAGCAAAAGACACATGCACATAAAAGTTCCAATTAGTGTTATGTGTTAAAAGAAGAAAAAAACATCACAAAATAAACGGAGAAAAATAGTAATAAAGTGAACAATAAACAAAAAGGTGAAAACCTCTTGTTTTTAGTCTGGAAAAACAAAAAAAGGTGCATAAAACGAATTGTTGTTGTTCTTAGTTAAATCTTTAAAGTCCTAACCCAAAGTTGGCAAAGACCACTCTATAACAATGGAGAATGTTAAGAAACTCGAATAACAAAATTAAATATAAGTGACCAATATTTCAAATTAAATAATAAGTATATCGCAACACGCATTTTGTAACGCACCCCCTTTTTTTTCATTAATATTCGTCATACGTATCGTCACACTCTCATATCGCTTTACTGGGACGATAGTTTAACCCATTTTGAGTTGAAATTTGAACTCAAATAAATCTATATGTGCATAACTTGTACTAACATTCCCATTAAGCGAGTCTTGCGACCTGACCGCTCCAAAACTCGATATCGTATTTAATAATACAATATTTTAATATACCTTAGGTGGTCTACCTAAATTGTAAAGTTCACCCATTGAACGCCTACAAATGAAGGCACAATATTATTTGTGCGTTAAAGATTGTGTATCTTTCGTAGGTCGCGAAACATCTTAAGTATTACTGCCTTGTTAATGAGAAGCTCGTCAACAATGCTCCGGGGCGGGGTGACGTCACGCGGCGTGACGTCACTACGACGTCAGCGCAGTGTTGCCAACTTAGCACATTCGGTGCTAATCTAGCGTTAATGGCATAAGTCTAACGCCCAAATTTTAGATTCAACACCTAATACTTTTAGCACTACTTGGTATTGCATGGAAGCATTTGGTGTACATTTATAATTTCCTGTAAATTTAGTAATTTTGTAACCTATCAAAGTTTAGTTTGGTGAACAGATAAATGACGCTTATTCAGAAAACACGTGTTGTGTATCAGCCGCAAAACTGTAGCCTCCGCCGCATCCCTCATAACCGCGCTCCGCGTAACCTGATGATGACTAAGCGCTCTCATACGTCTCGTCTCGCAAATTGTCGGGCCCGCTGCTCGCCTCATCGCGACCGCTCCGCTCCGGAAACATATCTAGCCCTGCTTACTCAGCCTAGTAACGCCGGCATTTAAATTTAATTGCGATGACTGATGTATTAGAAGGCATTTAAATAAAGTTTTTATTTATTTATTTTCCACACTCACAGCTGTCTTTGCAGGCTTAACCTTATTAGGTTAAGCCTGCAACCTCCCGTAACGTTTTTTATCCACTGGCCATCGCTCTAACTCTAACTTTACAGCATGAAAAACGTGTAGCATTTGTTATCGACCTATAAAAACACTACTAAAGCGGCGCTAGTGAAATGAACAAGCCGCGAATCCTTAACGCGATTCCCCAAATTTCACAAGGAAATATTCTTCCTTGCCGTCCGTAACTCTTTTAGGCAAATGGGAGATACATTGAGGATCTACATTGTACTAGGTTTAGACCGGTGGTTACGTCCACGACGTTAAACTTCATGCTGAGATTGAGGTCAGGGTTATTCGGTTACGAGGACAAAGCATCTACCTACCTAAAAAACGTTTTTTTAATGTGATAAGTGGCAAACGAGCTTGTATCACCTGATGGTAAGCGGTGGTCACCGCCCATAGACACCTACAGATCCAGTAGTCCCAAGTGCGCTGCCAGCCTTAAACCCCTTTCCCCCCATTGGGCCCTCACTCATTCGATGAAATACAGCGCAGGCGCTGCTTCACGCCGGTCTTCTGTTCATGCCGAAGCGTGGCTCTCCGACAGTGAAAATGTTGGTACGGAACTTATTTGACTTGAAATCTTTGCCATTTGACTAAGTGTAATGGCAAAGATTTCAAATCTTTGTGTAATGGAATAAAATCCGTCATATTCGGCTCTTTGACTACAATGTATGTACGTACGTTGATACAAAAATTACTTTTGTACAAAGTTTCGTGATGACATGAAAGGAAGAAAAACAAACACATAAAGAAAAATATTTTCGCTTTTGTAATATTAGTATGAATCCTTCGACTATGAATATATTATGAGTTTATGAGGTGATCGCCCTACATACTGTAATACAATATTTCTATAATGGAATGAAGGCATCATTTCTTTCTTAAAGTACTCATCGCCTAGTTCAGTATCAATCAGCATATAAGTATGTTATGTAGGTATTTATTGTCCCACCGGCAAAGGCCTTCATCATAGAAATCAAGACATCGTTACTACGATGGGATTAGGCTTAATTATCACGCTTTCCTAATGCGCATTCGTGATCAAACACTCGGATTTGTGATCAGTAACTTTGAATTTTCGAACATGATTCCGGCTATGTTCGAAAAATTTGAAACTAATTGTAGGTACTGTTAAAATTTCTCGGCAGGCTCGGCATTTTAAACTACTAGACTAACAGGGCGATTGTCCTCCTATATTTTGAAATAGATTCATTGCCATTTCGTATTACATTAAAGAATACTTACGGTTCCAATCAAATTTTGAAACATCTCCGAAGTAAGAAAAGATGTCAACAATTTTAGATAGTAGCTCTTGATTCATCGTATCTACTTACCCGTATATTTACGACATGCTACGTATTTTCAGTCGGTTCATCGGAAACAAGACCACTATTGGCAAAGTTTATCAAACTCCTCACATTCACTTTTGTTGTAGTGTTGTGGAGTTAATGCAAGACAAGTACTCGAGAGAGGGACCTACCTACCTTATTCTTGAACGCCCCGTGTAGAATTTAAAAGAGACGCACAGCGCGTGTGAAAGGGAACTCCGATTCAGTCGTAACGTCTGGGTCGTTTTCATCATCATCATCATCAGCAACCCACACTCGTCCACTGTTGGATATAGGTCTCCCCTAATGCACGCACCGCTCCCGGTTTTTGGCCACTCTCATCCAGCCCACACCAGCCAGCCTTCGAATGTCGTCATCCCATCTTGTCGCAGGGCGTCCAACACTACACTTACCGAGTCGCGGTCTCCACTCAAGGACTTTACGGCTCGTTTTAGGCCTTCAGAACTCTAGGATAACAAAGTCTTGACCTTGTGTTCTTGCAATGTTTCGTGCAGCACTATTCCATTGTTTTCCTCAGCGCTCACGTTGTGCGGTGTAAACCTCCTTTATTACTCGTCTCTCCGGAGTGATCGGCGTAACAGTTATGACGTCAGTTCCGACGTATTTTATGACGTGACGTATTTCCTTATTGGTTACACGTTCGATTGACTCGGAAAGTTTGTGAGCTCTCACCTGATTTTTTCCTTTGTTTTTTGTATCCCGTTTTGTAAAAGTCTTGTGGTGTGAATCCGGATTTGTCATTTGGTGCTTA
Organism: Cnaphalocrocis medinalis; assembly: GCA_014851415.1. Lineage (NCBI taxonomy): Eukaryota > Metazoa > Arthropoda > Insecta > Lepidoptera > Crambidae > Cnaphalocrocis > Cnaphalocrocis medinalis. Next base: position 14,754,023 of record CM026287.1, on the reverse strand, counting down.
TGAGTGCATTGCTCTTCTTTTGTATAGTTTGCTCTATGGTTATTAGTTTTTTTTTTGCTTCTTCTATGCAGAGGCCTTCCCTGAATGTTGCCATTGCACTTTATTTGTAGCGATAGTTTGCCAATTAATAAATATATTAGTAAGATATTATAATTACGAAGTTATTGATGCTGATTTTTAAGCAAAAAATGTAAGTCAGATCAAATCAATTCAATCATCACGCTGAGATGGGAACGGCGATTATTGCTATAAGTACCCCTCTACTGTCAGCAGCTAGTGCTCATCTGGTCGCACAGTATGAAGGCAGCGCCAGTCTCCTCACGTTATCGCCGTAACGTTGTTACATTACATCAGCTTACCCGTATTTTTACGACTCGGATATTTCCTTATTGTGTACACTCGCCCCGTAAATAGGTTACGAAAATTAGTTGTGGATGTTGCGGGGATGAGATGAGCCATTTGAAAAGGGTTGCGTCTCATTTTTCGAATGAGAGCTTTTTGTAATTTAATGTTGTTTACAATGTGTACCTACTTTAACGATAACAAGAGCCTTGTTCAGAAATTTGAAGAGTTACTGGGTTTGGTTAAGATGCTGATTTGCTTTTGCTGTTAAAATTAAAACAAATTTAATTATTGTATTACACTAGTAGATTTAGAATTTGAACAATAGGACAATCTACCATATAATTACCATAGAATATACACGTTTTTTTACCCCGCGACGACTTAAGACCAAAAAGAAGCTTATTGTATCCTTTAAAAACGAATGCCAATAAAAACACAGATGTAAAATGAGGACAAAGTTCTAAATTTGATCGTTAAAGCAGTATGGATCTAACTTTGATAGTGTTTTTTCTATTTCTATTACGATACTGCCAAGGTTCGAACCTGGAATTTTCCAATTCTAACATCGTTGTAAGACAGTGATTTGTGATAGTTTAGGTTTGAATGATCTATTTCTTTATAAATAACACATTCATTCTAAACTTTTTCTCCGTACTTCCGACTCAAACATTCGGCGCACGAACCGCCGGAATAAATCCCGCGGAACACCTAATGATGGACTAAAACGCGTCTTATTGGGCATTGTCCCCGAATAACAAAGCGATTCATTAAACACACACGCGATACAAAAGCCTATCTGTTCTTGAGAATTGAATCGCGCGCGCGTGACCGCCATCCTGATGCGGGGGCGCAGTGACACACAGGAGGACGGCTACCTACGTCGAGGGATACACATGCTACGCACACATTCATGCACGCTTACGGTAACTCTCGATTAGTTTCGACGGTAATCACAGACTTTCAATAACTGTTAACTACGACCATGCTATGTATAATATTATTGTTGGTGGCTCGGGGTTCTGACCGGTATAAGTTGTCGGTATAAAAATACCTACATTTGAAATATCAGAAATAGAAATTCTTTATTCAATTTAAGTCCTTATGGAACATTTATGAATGTCAAATATTATGTATGCTGCCGCTTACATCAGTTACTATTAGACACATTTAACGTGTATCTTGGTGGATAAAATGTCTGTTCCTCCCTTTCATACGCACAATGTGCTACATTTGTTTGGATGCGACGGGTATATTCTCATTAATTTCGGACTTCGTTTTGAGCCACCAGATTTAAATGTAATAAAGTTTCGCGATATTCCAGACTGTCTGTCGTGTCTCCGAGCAAACTCCGGGCCTCTAATGAGCGCTTTGTGCCGCAACTCGCGCACGCTCACGCCAAAAATTAATTAGCACTAATTTGGATCATTTAAGTTCATCGACAAATCAGCTCGCAGCTCTTCAATAATTTAACAACGGCTCTAATTCCCGAAGACGTGACCAAATTTTTAACGAATACTTTTAATAGTCGTTAATTAACGTTTTTATGACACATGTATAAAAAATTGGTGTGGCTTCGGCCCTATTTTTTTAGCATAGCATTGGCCCTTGAGAGTAGGTTCGAGCTACTGGTTTATCTTTGTTACTACAGTATAATGAAAGTTTCTTTACGCTGGCAGTAAAGCACAAAAAGTTTTAAGTGCGTTAGCTTTATAAGAGTAGCCAGACTTAAAGTATTCTAATACTGTATGGTGTGTGTCTCAGGCTACAACACCAAGTCACGTCACGCAACCTTAATATTTTTGCCAAGTAGAATTTACTCCTGTTTTACGAGCATCTTCAGTCTAGACATTTTTACTCACACCGCAAAAACGAAACGCTTAACAAATCACTTGGGTGTCAGTCTGTCTGTCGTTCTGGAAGCGTTTATCTTGTTTTTCTTTTTGCTTTTTACAAGCTACTTATATAGGAAAGTGAAAACTCTTTTAAATAAATTTAGAACTGTACATACATATACCTACTTTTTATCGCGGGAAAGACACGCTTCGCACAAAATAGGCTCAACCAGAATGATACCACAACATCACAGAAGACTACCGTGAAACAGCGACAGGTCTATGTTTCCCCACTTTCCCCGGACTTTGCCTCCGATACTCTCACTCACTCGGCAAAACACAGCACAGGTGCTGCTTTAGGCTGGTTTTCTAAATTATGAAATATGATTCAAATACTGCCTACTGTAATATAGAAACTCTACCTACAGTAACATATAAATCAACTCGTACGTTAAAGATCCGTATTTCAACGTCGAGGTTTCAAAAGAACTGAACTAGCACCCTTTGATAGCGTCGGACACCGCCGACGTCTACATCGATAGTTGAAAAATGTTTCCGCGAGCGTGTTTAGATCGTCTCCACCACCCGAGCGACCGAGGCGAGGCAGCGCGAGAGGAGGCGAGGCGAGGCAATCGAAGGATTGGAGGCTCGATCTACCGCCCGTGCAAAGGACGCAGTTCGAAATGAATGGTTTTCTCAGGATAACGATCAGTTTAGCTCTCAGTTCCATAGTTATTCATTACGTTTTATAGTAAGTACATCGGTGTAATATTATATAAATCTGCGTGTCTATTGTCAGATTGTTTTCATACTCGCATGTTAACAAATTTTAATAGAGCGTTGGTAGTTCAGTGAATAAGAACGTTCTACCATACGCGAGGGCGTTGGTTCAAATACGAATGTGCACCTGTAAATTAGTGTGCGAAGTTCTACCTCTTTCTGCTTGGCGATGGTGAAAACATTTAAAGGAAACCAGCAAGTTTTGGGTAATTTCTGAAACGTGCAACCACGATTCAGTTGGTGTGATTCCCCTGTCAAAGGTTTGAGAGGGTGAAACGCCAGTCGCTTCATTGTAATTACCTGATTCCCCAGATTTTGAATCATGGTCTAAGCGAACCCCGGAACCCGAAGCGACAGCTTTGGTTTCTGCCAGGAATTACACCTTGAGGAAAATTTAATTTTATTGTAATTAATAATCTCGTAATCTTTGTCATTTCTTGTTACAGGTAAGTAATGCAGTTTACATACCAGTAAGTGATTCCAAATGTAAATAATATAGACTAGATATTACATTACGTCTTTGGATTCAACCCCTCAATTCAATCTAAAGACGTGTATTTTCTTCGTTCGTTCAATTCAATAATCGAAAGGTAAACTTTCCATTTATTCTTCCACCGGAGTTTGAAACTATATGATATTCCAATCAAGGTGGTTACGTTCGAATGGCTGCATCACCCCGGGACCGCTCGTAATAGCGCGCGATTGATTCCGGGCAGCCTCGGCCAAACAATCCGCGGCTAATAACACGGGGGGGCTATCTCAGGGAGGGGGGTAAAGCCTCGGCCCTACTACTATAGGACTGTTACTTCTGTATAAAAAAAATAAAGTAGGTAATCATCAGTCAAAGAAGACAATCATTTAATAAAACACCAGTATTTAGCGTTGATTTCAGACAAGCAAGTAATTAGTAAAGTCGCAGGTTTTAATACTGTAGTGTCTAAAGCAAGTTGTTCCCCAAATGACTCGTTTGGCACAATATACATAATTGTTATATCAATAACAATTTGCAGCACTTAATTGTTCAATAAAACACCACACACAAATCAAATGGCAACACGTTACCGCACCACACTGGTGATCACGGTCCCATTTGCCGTGGTGCGTGACGCAGCCCTTTCTTGGGTCAAAATAGTTTGCTGATACCAAAAGCCGATGTTTTCTCTTAACACCAAGTAACAAAATTACCAAGAAAAAAAAGGATCCAGTATTTTTCCCACATAAGGCATAATAGAAATACCACCCCGACAGTTTACCAGCTTACTAAGGACAGGGCCTTAGGTCTGCGGTGGGGTGAGGGTCTAACTAACCGTAACTGAGTTGCCTCCAATTAGGTGCCTCTTATCGCGTGGACGCGGCCGGGAAAATATCAGCCAATATTGACGTATTAGGCCTTGTAATTTGTGAAAATATCAGGAATATTAAGGCCTGTCGTAGTTACTAGTTCAGGCAGCGGTTGATGAGACGGGGAATAAAAGTATTACGAAGAACTTTATCGATAGTAAAACGTGCTCATTTTTATTTCGAGAAAGAGGAGGTTTTTATATTGGTTCAGTGTATTGGTTCTGCTTAGCCTGGTGAGGTAAAAGAGAGTACATGTAGCAATTACAACGCGTGGTATTCTTCGTTTGTTTCATTTGTTGTAGAGTGCACGGTACAATCATAAAAATGCACATCGTAAAAAACAGTTAAAGAAAATTTTTACTTGAAAATACTGTTAATTTATTTGACTGTAGGAAGTAGCATTAGAAAGAGCTATACAGTTGTAATCTGTGAACCCAATATACTCAGAATCAGTTATAGTTTTGTCGGCAACATAATCAATCTAGACTTAGTGTGCTATGATGATAATAGGTGATTTAGCCTAGAATCTTATTCGTTGATTTTTCTCCCGCGGTAAAACGGATGAAAAATTTTAATAGCGGCAAATCTTTCAGGTAAAAGTACTGCTAATAATATCTTTATTAAGATACATCTAGGACCGTGGTGAGGGGGGCCATTGGTGGCGATGATCACTTACCATCAAGTGACTAATTTGTCTGTGCCCGTTCCTAATCATCAATTTAGTATGATGTCTGTACTTTGTCGATATTTTCAATCAAATAATACATATGGCTGACTGGCATTTTATAATCTACACGTGTGATCCCATTGAAAATATTACTTCATGAACGACCTTTCAAGCCCTCGATCAAAAGCTCGTGTAGATAAACTTTTTATACCTGGAGTAGACTTTCCTATTAAAACCGACTTAACGTGTTTCAGCTCTCCCGCCCACACTTTTACAAAAAAGCCGAATTGTCCAATTCAATTCAACCCAGACTTTGACACTGCCAAAAATAGTAAAGCACTTCTTTATAAGAGGCTCGGGTTTCTTCAGGCGCTGAAGGTCGCTTTGTATGAAGATTGATCGAGGCGCGTGAGTGGCGCGCAGATACTGATTAATGGCGGGCCGGGGTTGCCAGCGTTGACCACGTGTCAACGCACAAAGCGCCGACTCTAAAATATTCTTTTACTTACGCCATTGTGTGACGGAGAATTTGAAATCATTTTCAGCACTGGGAAAAGTTCAGGGAAGTCAACTTACTTAAGTAAAGTTAGGTACTTGTATTATGGACAATCCACAGAGATGAAATTAAGTAGATATGATACCCAGACTTTGAAAAAACAAGTGTCTGTTAATGACAGTTGGCAGCGCACTTGTAGCGCTGTGGCTGCGTGTCCATTACCGACGGCAGTCGCTTAACATCATCTCTTCTGCCATTAAACATGTCTCCTCTCATGATAAATATTACTTATTATTATAGACGGGATTTTTTAAGCACTTAATTTAAAAAAAATTTAAGAAGTTAGTCTTCACTGAAAAGACTTTGGTGTGTGTCTTTTCTTGAAAGTTATAAGACATAACCGTCAGGAAATGCGAAACCATTCCACATAATTGAGATTTTAGTGTCAGTCATTGTTTTCCTTTCCTCAAGTTTTACTTTTGTAAAGAAATAAAAACCGATTGTTGGAAACAGTTCGCGCATTGGCAACTCCAGTTTGCGCGTGGCCTGCACCGCGGCGGCCCTGCAGCGGCCGCAGCAAAAACCAGCGCGACGCGAAGATTGATCGCCGCTGACTGACTGCGCCGCGCCGCGACGCCGGGTAGCCTGATAAATAGTCTGCCGGATAAGTAGCTCCGTTGAAATGCTCAAATGTACTGGAGCTCTGTATCAAGGCTGAATGGAGCTTTACGTCAGGTTTTCTACTTATTCAGTCACTGGAGTATTTCTATACGAGTATACCTCCCATTACCATTATCAGTACACAAATGATATGTGATTCAATCAATGCATCAGTCAGTTTGGCGGTGAAAATATGCCAACTAATAGTTTTCACTGGACGACATAAGAGATGACATGCCAATAAAAAGAAATAGATGCCCAAGACCGTATGAAGTGGAGTATTAGAAAGCGGATTTTAGGCTCCAAAGGGACAGCTGGGACGCAACTGGGATAAAATGCTAAGATGACGTCAGTAAGAAAATAGTGCGCCTACTGAGCAGAAAGTAAAAATAAAAATACTTTTGCTACATAAAAAATGTAAGCTACGTATTTCGTAGCGTACTACGAATCAGTCTGGGACTACGACGGCGAGACGTGCTACGGGTGACTACTCGTAGCTACGAGTATATATTATTTAATTGCTGCTTATTTTCAATGACCTCTTTAGTGATACTCGACGCCTTTACATTTTATATAGGGTTAATCCCTATTCATATGATGACTGGATGGATATACATATAAAATAAGACGAATGCCGAAATCAAATCTGCTCTCGGAGAATATTATACACCTCACTATAGAATTTCAATGTTGTACAAACTACATTATAATTTACCCAGACCACTAACTCAAACTTGGTCGGAGTGCCCAAGTTATTTAATTAGTATAGTGGTATCAATTATTCATCGGTGCCGTCTGTGTGTTTACACGCGCGCCTCGCCGGTGGCTGCGCACTCGGCGCCGGCGCTGTTTCGGTAATCTCCGAACTAAGCCACGGAACCATTTGATGGATTTATTACCAGTCGTTAGTGTTCGTTTTGAGAAGCGGAACTAATGACTGAACACTAATTGCCTACGCATTGAAATAATATTTAATTGTGGCTGAAAACCAAGTCTTTTTGACTTGTTAGAAGAGTAGAACGTAAGGTTTTCTGACATTTATTATTTTCCTCAACAGAGCATGAGTAAAGTTACAATGATTAAAAAATTACAAATAACATTACATACATACATAAACCTGGCTGGGTATTCAAAGACCATTAAAAATGCTGAGATGAAGGCTTATCCTTCACCTCAGTGTATTATTAAAGATATAAAATAATAAATAATTATTATAATAATTGCATGCTTTAGTTACACATCTCATTTTAAGTGAACTGTATTTTTAGTTAGTTCTTATGAGAATAAATCCTTTAAACCTAAATGTAAAACAATAAAGAAAATTACACCACATACGAGTAATATATCTTAAGAACATACGGATCGCTTTAAACGATCTGTTAGACTTGGCAGATAACCTTTGAGACATCGTAAAACGCAAGCAAAGTTACTGCGGAACGAAGTTCGCCGCAGACCACTAGTATAAAATAAAACTTTCATACAAACAAGTTAGGCTCATTCCACAAGACTGTCACGTGTGGCTCTAACTTATAACCCGCGCTTAGTCTCGACAACTCGCAAGCCGTGGCGGTTAGCGGCATTCGCTCGTGAACATGCTTACAGTTCATAAGTTGCTATATTTATACCACAAAGTAAATATACAGAGAATTCCCGCTGCCCACTTTACGTACTAAAAACGCTACGCGCACGTAGATATACATAATAATTATGTCGATTTTTTTTACCTATTTATATTATGATGATACTGTTCTGGTATTAACGTGGGGATATATCAACTGCCTCTGATCCTGCACTTTAATTTTCTTTATAGTGGCACAGTATAATGGCTCACCATAGCCTAGCAAAGGGGAAACCCACGGGGAAACCACAATAATTTAAAATTGTTCTAAATAACATAATGGTTGAGTTGTCATCATCATCGTCAGTCATTTAGAGGGCATAGGCTTCTTGAAATTCTCGTCATTTGAATTACTTTAGTGGAATAAATGTGCGGTGTATTGAAAGTCTTATGTGTTAGGTATTAGAAGAGGAGGATCACCGGAACAAGGTTAGCGATAAATGCCGCCCCTAAAAGGGTGATTTTCGTGAGTTTCATTTTCAAAGTAATATCCACATCACTGCCGGTTGCAGAATACTAATATTGTTATCTTCTCAAACCCTCAAAATCTCATCAAAACAAATGTATGAACCCAGTCCCTTATTCAAGCTTCCCATTTTTTGTTTGTTATCGTAATGAAGGTTTCGGCAGGTCTGTGAGATGACACGCGTCGGGTAGCATCGGCCGCGGAGCAAAAAACATGAGTAACCCGACCGATAAGCGCCGTATCCCTCACCGACCCTGTGGTAGAAATATGCACATAAACTTCAAAAACCTACAACCGTCCGTTAAGTTCTACGCACGTATCTCATATTTTTTCATTACAGGACCTAAATTGAATTACCTTATTAAGGCAACGAGAACTTTTAATAAGAGTTACTTTATAAGCGTGTCATTACATTTTATTACATGAAAGTACCTACGAGGAGATAGAAAATTATTTACCTATTTTTAAATACGTAAGTAACATTACAAAATGGCGACGTCGAACTAAATTTCTCAGAAAGTTACTTTAGCAAGTTGGAAAATTTTCTTTCGCTTTAGAATTATGTTACGGAAAATTCTTTGACAAGACTTATTTTATTGTGAGCAACCTGGCAACGTGGTACAAAGAAAACTTTATACCAGAGCTAGCCGTCGAGGGCGGCCTTAAGCTCGCCGTTATATTTCAGCTCAGGACCGAATAAAATAAAAAACATTCCGACCCGACTGCCCTCGTCACTTGAGAAATGAGGGCGATGATTATAAGCGCACCTGCCCGACGGCTGCCAGCAACCTCGCAACCTCGACCACTTCTCAAACCTTTGCACTAAATACACCGAAAAAAACGAATAAGAATTTCGAATTTCGAAATGAAAATAAGAGTCGCTTACCATTTAGCCCCCGACGGCAATGTTATCTTCAGGCTTCGCAGATGATGTACACCTAAGCTTATCTCGAGGCATTATGGGTTTATCAATGAAAAAGGTTGAGAAATTCTGCACTAGAGTCAGGGAATGACCCTCATAAATAAAGTGGGCGGAATAGTAGGATTTTTACGTCGTTTAGGATCCTCGGCCGGAGGAGACGGCTTTGAGGAAGCCATTGCAATGGCGCACAGATTGCTTTGTACACCCAGTCGTTAATTTTGCTCGCTGGATGGCGAATTTTTAACTGTCTGGTTAAGGGCTTTTTCAGGGAGACGGGGACAACTTTTAAAATAACAAGCTTGACAAAGTGCAACTTCCTTCTATGTATCTAAGGTTCATGGTACCTTTCCGACGGTATCTTATTACGATTGCAATGAGATGGAAAAAATAAGGGATTTGGCTAACCAAACCCCTAAGCATAGAACCCCACACACCATCTTGTTTCCCACGTGTGGTTGGGTGTCAGCCATCATGGCTGAATGTTGGAGCAGTTGTTATGAAGTTTTGTAGGATACTATCACAGGTACAGATTTTTAATTCAGATACAGTTTCTATAAGTTCTTAAAATAAAAACCTAAAAAAAATTAAAACACAAAAAATTAACACAGACAGAGCGAGTGCTGAGAGTTGTTGCCCAAAAAAACTGAGGAGCAAAATAAATTTCATTGCCACAATCATGACCATAATTCCAAAGTGGCTTTTAGCCGAAAACATTTCCAGCAGTTGTTTCAAAAATGAGCGTCGTCGGACGCGTCATTAAACTGTGCGGGCGCCAACTTAATTATTCGGCTTGTCGCGCGCAACAAAAATGTAAACGACGGACGTGTCGAAGTGCAGGCGCAGCGGCCTCGCGGGAGCCGCGGCTGCGCAGCGGCGGAGACGGCAGTGAGGCGGCGGGGTCACGCGGCCAAGTGTGTACTTGCCAAAGCCGCCGGCTCGCCACATACGCCTGGAAAACTCCACCGCTGCACTACGACCCTCATGATCTAAGTTTTAGTCGTCACTTCGCGTCACGTCACTCTTCACAATCACGAAGGAGATGTGTCACTGCCATCTGTTCCTCTAATTCCCAAGGTCACTTAAAAGTAAACTCCATCACTGCATGGGTGATGGAGTTTGCTTTTAAGTGCTCATGAGCGGAGTTTTAGTCACTAAGGAAATGTGTCCCTGTTGTCAATCCCGCTACGACACATGTAACTTTCAACTTCACTTGAAACGTCACGCGAAACTCCCGGCGTCACTTGTGACAAACTCCGCCGCTGCAGTAAGTCCGCAGCTGCGTGCGGATCGGCATCATCGCTCATGAGTGTAGTCTTAGTCGTCGAGCTTCACGGTCACTGTGGAGATCTCTCACTGGCATCAGTTCCGCTGCGACACGCATAATTCCCTGCGTCACTTGCGACAAACTCCGCCGCTGCACGGGGCTGCAGCCGCGCGCGGGGTAGCATTAATGCTTGGTGCAGCTCTCTCTCTTCTGTAATTGGATTAGGTACTCACATCGAATAGAGAGACTATTGCGGGTATGTTAAGAGCACTATTTTACTTGACTGAAAACGGTAAACTTAAGTCTTTTTTTTTGAGTGTTTTAAGGATAAAAACAGATAGAATTTTGTGTCTGATAATTTATGTAACGCAAACGTTTCAAGATAAAATTTAAAATACATACGGATTTATTCCACAGATTCAATCTAAAAATAGCCGCAAGGGGCAATTGTGAAATACAATAAAAATATTTATTAGAATTGCTCTCAGCGCACCTAGTGACAAATTGGTAATACAATATCGAGGTACAGGAACTAAGCGCGGGAACGTCGCGGACGAAGAATGCAATCAAATTGGAGACTCCAGGAGACAGACTCGCAGTATGAAGATAGTCGGCAGCTAGACATCTTGCTCGATCATTTCAAGAATGATGAAATCAGCAGGTAGGCTAAGATCACTAGTAAGACCAAGGATTTTGAGCGCAATGAAAATAAATAATGCATGAGGTTCTTAAAAATTTAATATAACACCACATTTTCAATCGTTTTTAAGGTGTCGTGGTGGGCGTGTATGCGGGTCTCTGGAGGCGAGCTTTGGAAGGAAGCATGGAAGCTGCGGTAATCGCTTACTACCAGGGGAGCCGCACGCTTGTTTGACACAAATGAAGTATAGGAAAATATTAAGGAGAAGTGCTTAGACGGAGCAGTTTGATTGCTATATTAAATAATGCGCTTATAAAAATGTATGTGAAATCTACTTGCGTAACTTTCAATGCTCGAAGCGACTAACAAAAATACGTTATATATCTGGCTAAATATTGGCAATAGATGCCAATTTTCTGTGTGCGCGCAGGGGTCCAATAAATTCTTAAAGACTAAAGATCATCGAAAGTACACATTCCCTAACGTTTGCCCTAAAGGTCATCAACAAAACTTTATTTACGAAAGAACCTTTATCCCCATCCCTTTCACACGCGCTGTGTGTCTTGGATGCGTCAGGCATTCGTTTCTTACAGGACGGTCACCCTCAGATCTTAAACTTGGGGTACACTCTTGAGAGTACATAATATCTTGAGCTACTGGGTATTTGAACACTGTGGTAGAATGTTGAAATAAAAATATTGGACCTGAAGCGGAGTAAATGTATTTCCAACTGCTTATTCACGATGAAGACTTTTTAAACTAGCTCAAGAATTTAGGCTTAAGTGCTTATTGAGTATGCTTGAAGCATTTATAATTTCAGTCGTTACGGCGTGTCAGTTGCTTCTGACTGAAACTTTAATTCGTTTACTTTTATCCTTTTATCGACACAGCTTAATGTAGCCTTTCTGAGTAATCCTTTGGATTCATGATAAAATGAGATTTTATTCAACGACTGAAACTCATTACGTTTTTTGTTCAGAGCTGGTTGAATACAAATTTATCTTTGGTCAACTCATTAATAACGCCATTAAATCGTTAAACTGTTTTACTGTGTAACAGCCACACATCAGCTGACTGCAATCTGTCTTTTCTCAATTAATAGTGAACCGCACAAGTATGCCATTAAGTTGAGAATCGATTGAAGATATTCACAGATTTGAATACATAAATGTTTGGCTGTCCGTACGCGTTTTGCTGTAACATCAACGTCAACGCAACAGCGCTTGTCTTATCTTGCAGGTGTCATGGGTAGAGGCTATTACAACCATAACGTGACCACCTTTCTAGTTTGTCGCCTCTTCCATAAAAGTAACAAAATTAAGCATGTATCAGCCTATAGACTGTCCCACTGCAGGGCATAGGCCTCCATCATAGAAATCAAGGTCATCGCTAGTATGATGGGATTAGGCTTAATCGGCTCGCTTGTTCAATGGTGATCTGGTGAATGGACTGGTGATCACAAACCCTGTGTTCAAAAAAACACACTATAATACCTACTACTACTGTAATAGGTGCCACGTTTGTCACCTATCAAACAAAAAGGCATACCTTAGTAAATGTTTACTGTCTTCATCCTTTTTGTTCTGCAAAATTGTGTAATACGATCCAATTTAGTAATAGGCATAGCCGACATAGCGGCCCACAGTGTGTCGTTGTGACGGACGAGAATAACAAAGCTTTCCTTCCCTCCCATTCTTGACTAAAAAGTATCAACAGGCTTCGCCCCTAAGGCTCGGTGATAGAGGCTACATTCGCGCAGGTGGCCTGCCTCCAGCGGACCGGCTAATTGATGGCAGATATTACTCACAGGTGACCGAACAGGCTGGGCAGGGGCGACAGGGGCTTAGGACTCGCGGGGCTACCTAGCGTGCGCTGTTCAAAGGATTACAAATACAGGATGTATCTGTGAACATTTTTATCCCTTTAACCACGTCATCAAGCAAATATTTTGAACATAATTTATTCTACCACTTTTGAAAATGTGTCGAAATGTTTTTCGTCTGCCCATATATTATCAAGCCACGTGACCAACTTTGTGTTTTTTTGCGAATTTCATCAGATCAGAAGGAGAGATTGCTGACCTTTTAGGAAGGCGCAGGCTCTCGTTTGTTAAATATTGTAATGTCGTACCGGTTCGTAAATACCGCTGTTGGAAGTTGTTTCCCCATTCAAGAGGTCTGTGGCAGAAACTCCGCCCATCGAGAGTATGGATGGAATCAAAGTTTATAGCGTGTAGTACGGTGGTAAAATTCGGCAGCGGGTATTAATTCAAACAACTTTAGGAACACTCACCATAGTAAAGGCGATACATACAAGACAGATAAACTTAATGGCCTATTGCCAATAACAGCACTCGCAATGTTTAAAATAATTCCGGATATCGGAGCAGCGGCATAAATCTCACAACACTTCAATTTATCATCTTCCTTCGTGGTTTTGGTTGTGAAAAGTGATTGTTGGCAACACTCCATTGGGATGTATAAGTCTGTCTGATAACACGCGCCGCGGCTGCTGCACGAAATACGCTCAGGGAACCTATTACGAATCACTCTGGAATTGTTTTACTACGCTATGCTTGGACACTGTAGGGCGGCCTCGGGCGGTCTCCATTTTTTTGTATGTTGATATAAAAAGGGCGCATCTAAGAGTGACACTATGGGATGAGATTGTCGTGGTCTTTTATGAGTCAGGCCAAGGGCAGACTGAAATGGCCAGTTCACTGCCATTTCAGCTTACTAAACCTGTGCAGCTATGATGACTTTGGTTTTCTGCCGGATCACCTCATTTCAAATACGATCCCGCAGATCGTCTGATTGACTGCGCCTGGAGAACTAGTTATAAGAGAAACAACCACAGCTCCGCGCCGCGCGCCTGCGACCGACTTCGGAAACATTTCCGTTCGCGCCCGCTATAAATGGGGAACGGTTATTGTTTGCCGTACGAGTAGCTGATTCTGTGATTTAACTACTTCTGCAGTGCTATGTATTAGGACTAGTAAGTGGTAGATTGTATGTTATTAATAACTTACTACTAGATCTCGGTCCAACGGTGGTATTTGTATGTTAAATAAATAAATAAATGCGCCAGAACATCACACTAATCAACCTGGTCTCAAACTAGGGCAACTCATTGTACAGGTAGTATGAGTACCAGGTGACGATAATTAACTGGGGGCGTCTACCCAGAACACCCAGACCCAAGACAACTTAGAAAATGTAATTTCCTAAATTGATTTGACCGGGAATCCCGGGACCATTCGCGCTTCGGGCGAGTACCTTAGCCACTGCGCCGTCGAGGCCGTCATGTTAATGTATTATACAGGTGCCTATTTATTTACTTTTATCATTTCTCAGTAGATTCCCGGGTCGAGCAGAAGATGTTTCGAATTTCTCGAACATAGCTCGCGTTTGTTAATCCGCATTCGACAAGGTGATAGAACTCTAATCCCATCATAGTAGCGGTGACTTGATTTCTATGATGGAAGCATTTTCCCTGCAGCAGGGCAGTATATAGGCTGCTGATACTTTACTTTAAAAATATAGATGATACCCACTCTCGCAACACTGATATGCCAGCAGTAAAATACAGTTTGCCGCCAAATGTGCGGATAGGGTTGTGTTTACAGGACGTGACGTCACTAGGAAGGGGGGAGGGGGGTTCTGATAATTTGCGTCCTAACCGCATTACACTGGGACCTGCAGTAATGGCCTCGACCGCCTCACCCAGCTGGAAACATGATTACTACTCAGGTTTAATACATATAAGATTATGGAATGAACTACTTATCGGGACTTAGCTTAGCGCTTATTTGAAATCACGGGAGATTCAAAGGCCAGCTGATTTTTATTGCAATGCAGCACGCAGCATTTCCAGCATTTTAGGGACACTGCCAGTTAAGGACAAGTTACTTTGTTTATTTTTTCATTTATTTTTAGTTTAGCTTCAGGTTTTAGTGCTTGTTTTTCTCCTTTTATCAAATAAGACGAATGCACACACATTGATCTAAAATCAATTATTATTAGAATATATTATTGGACCTTCCTATCTCCATATGCAAACAGGTCGCATTTTGAGTGTGCCTTTTAGATTCACTGTAACGACAAACGAGCTGTCAGTACTAAACGAACCGTCGCAAAACACCGTCTTACTCCATAATTCCAAAATAAGGAAAAGGGATACGCCACTTATCTCCTGAATTCTTTATGAATGTTTTGACACGAAAGATGGAGTAAACAAAATGAAACATGTGCATTTTATAAATAAATTATGGACGTATTTTGCTAGCTCAGTGGAGTAGGCTTTTACGCTGTCAAACATCAAATCGAATTATGGAGTGAAGTATCTATCAGCCTTTTTTATCCCACTGCAGAGCACAGGCACCATTAGTCATCGCTCCAATATTGTGGGGGTAAGGCTTAAATACCGCTTACCTGATGCCGACAAACCAAATAAAAGAATGAAATTTAAATTTAACAATACAACACCTATGTCCTAGCCTGAAAACTTGTCGCCAAAGTATTCTAATAGTCCTTGCTGATATGAAAATCTTTGAGTATATGTATAATAGAGGTTACATATGTATGTATAACCAATCTCTAACTTCAACAAAACAGTCAAAGCATCAAAGTAAAATGTTGTCTCAATCAACGTATTTATTAATATTACTACGATATTTATAAATCGGGGCCAAAGTATGAATTCCCAACAAGTTATTGAATACCAACGTTCCTAAAGATAGCTGCTGTGATTTATATTTCACATTTTCCGGGCGCCGGATGAAGCGCGAAACACTCCAGAGCCAGACAAGTGAAGCCGCGAGCGGAAACAAGTCGTACGGTTCAGTTCAATTCAGTTCAGTGACCGAACGCTCATACTCGTAAAACTAACGGCTGCAGCCAGAAACAATCAGCTTCTACACGAAACTTATGCTCCTTTTGTAATTAGAGCGATCCTAAAACATCCCACGTTAAAAGTAATGAGTGGTCGTTTGATGGACAAAAAGACAAAGGCACGTACTAAATAGGCTTCGTTAATAGAATTGGCACTCGCGCGACGCCGGGAGCGTCCAGCGTGCGCGGAGCGAGCGGAGCGGGGACGCTGAGCGGAGCGGGGATGCTGAGCGGAGCGAGCGAGCGAAAATTGTTTCTCCAGCTAGGTGATAATCAAATTGAGTGCAGCAAAAGCGTGGAGTGGACGAAGGAAAGAGAAGCGAGCGTGGAAAAAAATACTGTCTGTGGCTTTTTTTGAACAATTTATTACATTTATTACAAACATGGATTGAAAGTTTCACTACTTACAGCGCGGCAAATTAGATTTAACATTATTCTTCAAAAATATTTTATGATAATTATAAAACAGGTGGAGAGATTAATGCTCTTTTGACATTTGACACACAGGTCAGGTACAGGTTTGATTTACTGGGACATGGAACCAGAATTGTATGGCCTTTAAGATCGATTTTCAGAGTCGCTTGCAAAACACGGTTAAACTCATAAATTTAGAACTTACTATCATATGACAAAACTATCGCTGGTTCTGTCTCGCTTTCCCCGCTCAGCTCCGAGCCGCGGCCGGAGTCTCGGGGCAATCGCGGCCGCGGCCGGTGCCAAATCGCAGCCGCTCTTAAAGTATTGCAGTTTGGCAACTCGCACTAGCCCCCTCCCCCCTCGCAGGCGCCCCCTGGTGGGGGGTGACTTAAACTTCGCCGGCGATTTAATTCTGGCCGCGTTGCGATAAATCGAATCTTGTGTTTGGCGCCTTTATGTTGCCTGCGTGTGGGCGCGTTTGCGCCTTTAAGAATACATATTCTTCAGACCTTCAGACACACATGTGTCTGGAGGTATGTTACCCTGCTAAGAGTATCTACTTACCTTCTTAATCTACCTACACTTCTAAGTTAGGTGCTTACCAAAATTTACTGTACTTATTTATGCTGATCCAATCACCGTCGAGGTAAAAGAGTTCTGGAATGGGGACTGCGTCTCGGTAAAGAGACGGAGTGACGACTTACGCGGGGTACCTTAAGATAAATCTAAGTGGCGAAAAAATTGAGAGGCCTACGTCCAGCAGTAGACTGCAACGGGCTGATGATGATGGTATTGTTATGATAAATGTCGTAGCCGTATAATTTATAGCGGACTTTATATATGGTTATCACTGCTCGACTTCGGTTTGAATACTTTGTCACTTCTACAACCTATATTCTGACGGGTTGTCAAAAATGTTTTCTAGAGTAATTTGATGGAATTACCTATGTTATAAATCTACAATTCATTAATATTACGATTACTGTTAACTCCAAATCGTAACCAATCTAAATTCCCAGTTAAGCAAAACCAACGAACCGAGCGTCATAAGTTCCGCCCGTGTAATCCTCTTTCTGAAGCAAAGCGGTGCACTCTGGCGGCGTACAGTATTCAGCGGCTGTTACTTTACGACCGGGCGGCTTCCCCGGTCGGAGCCGGGTCTAGGCCGCCGGGCTGCGTGCGCGATGAATATTTGACGGTCTCTGCTAAACGGGTGCGTGACATCGGCAGTGGCATTGCCAGCAATATGTTCACTGTGAAAACTAAATTAGGCACTGTATGTTTTAGTTATAAACGTAATAAAATAATAATACATACATAAAAAATCTTGTAGGTGATTTCGGTGACATTAATAAATTAAGTAATTAAATTCATACAACATATATTTCCCATGCTTTGACCTGACTCTATTACTAAGTAGGTTAAGCACTTGTGTTACAGATATTAAACAACAGAGCTAACTTACACATTCGAGTAAAAATATTATTGAAAGAAAAAATAATCATCTAAGAATACAAATAAAAATGGAAAATAAGTTCGATTACCTTCATTTATCATTTTTAAAAGCAAAAACTGCCTTATTTGATGTTTTAAGGCTTTACCAAATAAATTAAAGTCCAAATCACTCAAGTTTGCTGGGCAATCCGTTGGTAACACTAATCGGGCCTGCCCTTCCATCGGGCGCTCCGCTCAGGACGCCAGACATCGCATGCATAAATAAAGCACCCACATGAAGGGCGGCCATTGCGCTCTTACTGAACAAGGGCATAAAAGGTAAGCACACACGTGTGACGTCACGAGCCAGACCGCACTCCACGCCAGAGCTGCCTGGCGGGCATGAATAAACGACACGGGGTTCCCAACTTAGTGGTTTTCGCCCAAATTTAGGGGTAAAATTAGTAGGATAGGTTTTGGGGGCTTTATGTATTTTGAAGAATTTACAAGTAACGCATTATGGCAAATCAAAGTCATCATTATTATGTCTTCATAGAATTTTAAGATGAATGAATAAAAAATATTTTTTGCATAACAACTTATATCTAGCACAAACTTATGATCAATAAATATTAAAGTTATAAATCTTAAGTAAGTTGGACTGCACTTAACCGAATTTACTTGTTTGTATTTCGGATCTTAAGTTAGAAAATTAATACATTCACACAATATATCTCAGACATTGACGTGACTCTGCCTGTACAACAGAGGTATACAAATATAATACTTAAATAAAGATTAATCTGTGCTTAACGCCTCTCAGCTGTGTCTAAATAAAGATGAAAATATTAAGAATTACAAGGCCTAAATGTTTAATTTTTTAGGAAAACTTGCGGGTGATTTGGTCTCTTGTAGGAGGTTATCACGTAGCCTTGGGGGTGATTATTAGCAGGAGATGTTAACCCTGACACGACAGGCTTATTCCTGGAGCCCGGCGGCGCGCAGCACGTCCGCGGCCGCGCCGGCGCAGCGCAGCGACTCCGCACTGCACTCGCAGAGCGATGCATGAATAAAATATACTCTATTTCCAAACTGTCTTCAGAACAAACATAGGCTTTCTTATGAGGCTGCAGCTGAAGCCAATGCTTACCTAATATAGAATGAAGATATAGCTTACCTTGCCATACGAACGTGATCAGCTGATCTATGCAGTTCGTATGGAAAGGTGAATTATTTTTAAGATAAGACCCTATATTCCTTGTGGAAAAATGATTTTTCTTGCATGCAAACAATCATTCGGGAATGTTCTAGTAGTGACAGTATAATATTACTGTAAAGCGAGAACTGTAAAAATACAACCGTTTTTTTCGACACCATAAATAATAATAAGTTTTACCCGCCTTTTTAAGTTGGCGAAGTTCTAAAGGATCCGGCGAAGTTCTATGTATTTTCAGTCTGCGGTTTAGAGGTCCCGTGCCTAGAAAAAAATTAATGATACTTAAAGAAGAACACTCAACTAAGAAAAAGGAAATTGTTGCCACTTTTCTAAAGATGGGATTATAAAGGTATAGGCCGACAAAGTATAGTCGTTCAAGGGTCTACATAAGGTTTTCGGCAAATGTCGGAAAATCGTATTTTCTCACAAGTGTCAGTGACTCAGTGTTGATTGACATTTTCCCATAGAAGAAAAAATATCGTACAACGCCCCCCCTGTCAATGTTACTGAGTGGCCTTCAGTAGCGCTAACCATGAGTTGACATCGAAAAACTGACATAACGTAAACTATTGCTCTGTCTCTTTCAAATGCATCATAATGAAAGAGACAAAGCGATAGTTTTCGGTAGCGAGGATAGTATTTCTGAGTATTTCAAACTTGCACTCGCACTACTAGATTTTGGGCTACTAGCGCACTTGTGACTCAACTGGTGTTGCAGGTGTCTATGGGTGGCGGCAATCGCTTACCATCAGGTGATCTGTCTGCTCGTCTGCTACCAATCGCATAAAAATAAAAAAAAAACATGGTAGTGCTACTGAGGCTTAACGTACTATAAATGGCACTCGATAAATCGATGAATGATCCTATGAATGATGACTATGAATTTGTAAGCACGAGTATGAACTCGTGCTTACAAATTCATAGTCCGTCAGGCGCGCCTACCTTACATGTGCACTCAACGATTATTTATAAGTACATAATGTTGCATGTTTACATCAGCGTTATAAGGTATGGTAAAACAAACTTCGGATGTGTAGGTATGACGTCATTTAATCCAATTAAGTACATAACAAATTGTCTAAAAAGGCTGCAGGAGGTACTATATTACCCCGTCGACCTTGCAAACCCCATATACCATAATATGCTTCATGGTATGCGAACAGCAACCAACTGTTCGCTTACCTGCAACACAATAACATTATTACCCTAAAATAGCTTGTCGTCCTTGAATTGCTCTATCTATACTATGTATGTATAGTATGACCTGCTGCCCGAATATCGAGATTTTATTCTGGCCCTTAAAACATATGGGTCAATACTATTAAATGCAGAGAGTATTTCACTATTGGCTTCTTCTTTCCATCGTCTCTGCACTTTCCTCGGATAAACGGTGTCGTCTTTTTCGATCAAGCAAGACGCAAAGAACAATGGACACATCGAAACGGCATTATACTAAATAAACCAAATCACTTGGAAATCAAATCCAGGGAAATGCTGTTGTCTAGGTTGAATCAATAAACTCAAAAGTCCAGAAAATACGCGAAAACGTAAATGAATAGATCACACATTTAAAACAATTTAAAAAGATGTCAAATATCTTAACTATCAAAGTGACATTATGATTGACTCAACGTTTCGTTTTTCCTCTGTGATGTGAGTTTTGTTCACTGAATTGTTTGCAAATTGAAAATAATTTAACTTTTTATTCCATGCTTTCAAAAATATACTTATAATAAGATAAAATAAACATTTTGTTGCTTAGTTTAATTAGTATGTTTCCAAATATGTATGGTGTCGGAAAACATGAAGACTGCTCTCGCCGGTCTTCTTTCAATAATCTATAATGTGCGTAGGGAAGTGACGACCCCATCGCCCGTGGTGAGAGTTGGTGGTCTTCATTGAGGAACAACAACTCCCATCAGGCAGTCAGTCCCTCCCCAGGCAGCTTGTGGCGAGCTGAATGATGTGACGTCCCTTGGGTCCATGTCCCCGAGAGTCGACCAGGCCCTCTCCCCGCTGCCTTATTGGCCGGCTGGGGTGGACCCCAGCGGGGCCGCATGACTCTCACCCTGGCTTGCCTTCACCGCCGTCCCAGAGTGGGGACGCAGAGCTATAGCTCGCAGGGGAAGTGAAGATGCATAAGTCGCGAGTTGGCGCACTATAGTTTCTGTCACTACAGTTACTGCGTAGAAAGCGGTGTACACCTCTCGGCCCTGAGGCTGCTACGTCAATGTGCCGCCTGGCTATATCTGGTAGCTAGCTTCTGCTCAGCTCCATGTAGCATTGTATAGGGGGCCCATCCAGTGAGTGGCGAGTCACCGCCTGCCATTTTATTCGTGAATTATTATCATTGATCGGGCAGGTGCCATAGTAATTTCTAGTAGTGACAGTATAATATTACTGTAAAAGCGAGAACTATAAAAATACAACCTTTTTTCGACACAATGTGTTAAAACATTGGTATATATTATGGTTTACTGGAAAAAAATGTGTTAGGTGGCAGAAAAGCAGACGGATTATCTGATAGGATGTGATTGTCACCGCCCATAACAGCATATACCCCAACTAGCGGCCGCCCGCGACTTCGTCCGCGTGGAAAAGTAACTTTTTACTAGAGCTGCCACGAATATTCGGCTACTATTCGGTATTCGGCCTATTCGGCCACTTTGTTTGGTATTCGGTATTCGGCCGAATAATAGGTACCTACTATTCGGCCGAATACCGAATACCAAATCATGGAAAAAAGACACATATTAATCAAGATATATATAAATACATTTTCAACCCGTAGGTGAGGCAAAACAACTTTCAGCATTTGCAAGCATGAAGAATAGCAATGTCTTATGTTACCGCTCGAAACATGTCTTAGTGCGAACATTGCTTCGGCCGAAGTATTGCGATATTGTATTCGCCAGACGTGAACTCTACTTTTACCCCCCTTTTACTTAATTATATTATGTTAGCCTATAGCCTTGTCGATAAATGACTATCACAAAAAAGAATTATTCAAATGCACCGTAGGTCAGATTAGCGTTCAAAAAAACAACAAACAAACACACTCTTCACTTTATATTTAGTATAGAAGATAGTTTCACAGACCATGGGCCACTGTGCAACCGAAGTGGTCAATGCATTCACATTAAAATATATTTTTTATATTTTACTTAGGACGCAAGTCTGTTTTAACAAGCTCATAATTAATAAGGCAACATCATTAGCTTATCTGAAGCTCAAAGGATGAATAAAATAAACGATGAGATGGGAGCGGAATGAGCAGCGATAAGACGGATGCCCGCGGTCCGAGGGGGGGGGAGGGGGGGGGGGGGGGGGGTCAAACGTCACGGTGATGCCTCAGAAAAACGAGCTCGGTGGAAAAACGGACGTTGGAATGACATATTTTATAGGATCCATTGAATGTTTGAAAGACAAGCTGAATCAAGAAGGGTGGAGTGATTCAGAGGCGTCGATCGTCAAATTTAATATTTTTGTTTCGTGTATATTTTGAAATCTAATTAGTTACTCAATGACTTTATCTTTTTGTTGACATTAATTATAGAAAACACAACAATAAGGTACATACGCATTACATAGTATAAGTAAGTCTAATCTAATAAAAATATTCTTTGGCCGTAGGAGAGCCTCGTTTCGGCATTCCATACACATTCATAGAGTGTCGCAGCTGCGCCCCGCGCTCTGTGGCATTCCGCCGCGGTGCGTTTCTTCCGGTTAATTTGCGTTGACAAATGCGCGGTGCGGTGCGGGCGATGCGGTGCGCCGCGTCGGTGCGGTGCGGCGAGACTCACCGCGGCCATCGCTCACTCACGCACGCCTTCGCTTTAGCCGCATTTTACTAGTTTTTCAGATAACGCGGGTCGAACGAATGTCATAATATTTGACCGCATCGGCACGTTCGTATTTCTTTCACATTTTTACGCGAGAGAAAAACTAACGAGTAACCGAACAGTATCAGGATACCGAGAGAGAAACACAAAGACTGTTTTGACTGGCGCAACTCCGGTGACTTTTTGTAAACGTAAAGTTAGAGTCCGAATATTGAAAACGCGTGCATACGTCGCGCTCGTTAGTATAGAGGTGATGTTTTAATCTATTTATATAGGTAGCTATATAAGGCGCAAGTCCGGCCGCATATGGAGTACTGCTCTCATCTTTGGGCAGGAGCACCTGCGTACCAGTCTTCCTCTAGACCGGATCCAGCGGAGAGCGGTCTCGAATCGTCGATTGCCGGGGAATCACTAGTCGGCTTGACCCTTGGCGCTGCGGAGAGATGTTGCGTCTTTGTGCAATTCTCTATCGTATATACCATGGGGAGTGCTCCGAGGAATTGTTCGGTTTGATTCCTGCCGCCTCGTTTCGACATCGTTCCACGCGGCAGCAGTTCCATCCATTTCATCTGGATGGCTGGCAGCCACTACTGTGCGCTTTGCCAGGAACTTTCTGCCGCGTACGACAAAAATATGGAACGAACTGCCACCTGCGGTATTTCCGGACCACTACGACCTACAAACCTTCAAGAAAAGGGCATATCTCGCTCTAAAGGCCGGCAGCGCACCTGGTGAAGCCCCTGGAGTGCAGGTGTTCATGGGCGACGGTAATCGCTTAGTTGATTGAAGACCATAAACAATGTTTTTATTAATTATTTACTTATTACATGTATTGATCACATCCAACTAGGTACAAACGATCAAACACTTCACGTCTGGCTAGCTACAGGGAGCTTCAATTCAAGGGTTTACAAAATAAATTGCCAGATTTTGCGAGTTTTTGAACAATACGGCGTAATTATTTGTATGGAGCCGGCTCCTGACGGGGGGCAAGGAGGGGGGATGTGCCTAATTCGGCTGATTGTAACGCGGCTAAAGAGACCTTTTTAATTAAATCGTGATCCTTTCATATTCGCCCGCCGTAGCTCTAATTGGAGCTTATAGTTACGGGTGCACATGATGTTTTATTCAAATATCGATGTTTGGGTAATTATATGAAAATTAAAAAAAAAGACTAATTGAGAGACCATCACATAAATTTACAAAGAAACATGAAAAAAACGAAACGAAAATAACTTACAAGCTGTTTCCACGTGATGTAAATGAATCTTACGAGTAGAAGTCCAATTTCAAATAAAGACAGTTATTTCCTCAGCACACACAATACACGAAATAAGAAAACAACGACAAACTCGCCGATATTATACAATTAAACAAAAATCACATACTAAGAAAAACTTAAAGTAAGAAAAGACCAAGTGCAATCACTAAACTTAATCCTAATTCTAAACGGGGTTACACTTGGACCAAGATCCAGGAGCTCACAAGTTCATTGATTACCCGACTTCTAAAGTACAAGTGAATATTTATTATTGTTAATGTACTTATGTAAGTAAACAATAATTACAATAATTATTAGATAAAATATAAGGAACATTTAACAAAAAAAAAACACTAGCGCGATGCAATCGACACCTTGCGCCATCTGTTGGTTAAGATTAAAATTAATAGCAAAATTACATGCCACAAACAAAAATAGGGCGGGCCACTAGTTATCTATATTTTTGTATTAAATTTGCATCCCCGCCTATACAGCGCCTCGCCTCGCCTCACCTCGCCTGCCCGCCTCGCCTATTCAATGGCAAACAAAATACCCGGCCGTTGTTTGTCGATGATTTATGATAAACATCGAGTGTAATTGAGTGGCGCCTCGCGGCCTATCTCTGTTTACTAAATTACTCCGCCGTTTAACGATGTTGTTTCGCCCAGATTGAGGAACGTGATAGAAAAATTGGTGTAATGAATTACAAACTTTGTCTATAACGTCTGACGATACTGTCAAATGTTTATCTCCAATTAACAAAGCACACAATAATCTGATAAATCTCATAAGACAAATCACATACATTTAGCGATCAATGGCTTCTTACTTCTTGGAAAGTGGAGTATTTAACTTTCAGATAATCTGGT
The DNA here is from genome assembly GCA_014851415.1 of Cnaphalocrocis medinalis. NCBI lineage: Eukaryota > Metazoa > Arthropoda > Insecta > Lepidoptera > Crambidae > Cnaphalocrocis > Cnaphalocrocis medinalis. The sequence continues at coordinate 14,729,064 of CM026287.1, read as the reverse complement.
TAATTGCCTAATACTGTAGCTAAACTAAAGCTACTATAATTCGCAGAGTATTTTCATCCCTTGGTATTTGAAACTAAGATTCTAGTTTCATAGACACGATCTTAACCATTACGCCACGAATGTTGTTCATGGGAATTGTTTTGAATATATTAAACATAGTTGTACTACAGAAGTTTCAGCTGAAGCGGAACCAATTATTTACTACGTCTCTAAAAAAATGATCACTAGGCTATATGATCAAAAGGAAAAATCAAGCAAATCAATCATAATACGGTAGAAAAAGATATTCCTTCATCCAAAACGCCTTTGTGATATTTACACGGGTGGTGTAACTGTTTGATGGTAAAAATCATGTTTTGAAATAAAATAAATGTTTGTCAGAGATCAAATACCTTTTTTTTCTTGTACGAGTGTGACGTTGGTCCGGACAAGGTCAATTGAACCCGGCGATTAATCTCTGCGGAGCCTCTAAATTAACCTTCGCGTCTCAATCAAAGCCGATTTACACTTCACCCTGCAAAGTTTGCCTGTTCTTTTTAAACACTGTACTTGTATTAGTAGTGGACAAACATTACTGCATTCTGCAATCTTAAAAAATATAGAGTGAACAGAAACTTAAGTTTAGGTACTTAAGTTTCTGTTCACACGGATAAATCATACTAAACTACAAATACTTATATACCTAGGGAAGGGAAGTTACAGCAGCGAGGTAAAGAATATAGGAAGCATTTTCAACAACCGATGCAGTAACAAGCTCTCTTACACTTAACGAGAAACGTAATTATAGTTCGCAAAATGGTCTTCGTATAGTTTAGGAAGATAAAATCAACTATGTTTAAACGCGCACAAGCAATCAGCTACATTTGCGAACAATTTCCTTTACATCGGAGCAATATATTAAGATAAAGATCCTCGACGCTGCGAGCGCAATGTATCTCATAAGCGCTCGCCGAGACATTCGGAAATTATTACGTACGTCGTAATCGACGATCGACGCGCGCGCTGTCTGCGGCAGCTTCCGGCGACATCAAAGCGCCGCCGCGGGGCGCCCTTTCAACCCGCGTATAAAACAAATTTATATAACGAACAGTGCACGCTCGGGCGCCCGCATCGCCTGCACCTCGCGCCCGCATCGCCTGCACCTCGCGCCCGCATTCCCGCGCCTGCACCTCAGCGCCCGCATCGCGCTCGCCGCCTCCAGGTTTCGGAACACTAATTTTCTGGTCGCGACAAAACATCACGTCGCTTGGTACGGAACTAGAGGTGTGTCGTGCGCGGCAAGTTATTGTACTTGGACGGTCGTTTCCAAGCTTTAAAGTTATTTTACTGCTGTGGCGCTCCACGATAATATTCTTGTGCTAAAGTCAACTTATTTAATATCGTTCTCTCGATCGACACTAAATGTTTTCCCACCTCGTAGAGTGCACCAGTATTTCATGACGCTACTAGCCACTGACACATCGTAACTTTACGAGTATTACTTCATTCGGTGACAGTAAATGTTTTGTTCTATGGGTTTCATTTATAAGGCTTTAATATTTGATGTTTACTGTTTCGACAGCGCAGGGACTAGTGGGGCGCACTTAAAGCGACGAACATTTGGGGACCAACCAAGTTTTGAGTCCCGGGTTGGGTTAAAAATTAATTACTATCATTAGCGTTTTGAAAGAAAAGACGTCAAAGTGGAAAGACAGATGGATGACTGGCAACAAGTGGTATAGAATAGACCTAAGTGGTGTTCTGTTGTTTCGGAGGCCAGTGGATTAAATAAGTAACACAGCGTTTTGTTTCAGTAGCGTCCCTATATTTACAGGGTTAAAAATAGTAAGTACCCATATATTTTGTATGTTAAAAAAGATCAGTTAGGTGTCTGGTACTTGAAGATCTTAAAAAGAACAAAAGTTACCTCTGCCTCGGAGAAAACCTTCAACCCTTGGTGCCCGATCCTTATCTCGAGGCCCGTGTCCCTAGCAGAGTATCAGAGACTAAAGTATACTAAAACCGCGTTAACATTAAACATATTGTGTTCCTAAAATTGGCGTTAATCCTAATATTTTTATTCCTTTTGTAAGGAATAAGATCCGTTCATTCAACGTGAATTATTGAAAGTAAATAATACATTTAGCTAGATGAATGCACTCCTTAGATCTGGCCCTGTACAAAGCATTTCCTACCAGCTAACGACGGACTGGCACAATTATATTGCTACTTTTGTTAGGACTGCGAACACAATTCGGAATCTCAAGAAAGTGGTGTATTATTCGAGTCCTCGGGAGGCGCCGCAACTCCCCGCCGCCCCGTCGCTCCGCCCCGCCGCACGCCGCCGCCCCGCCGCGTCCGCGCCGCGACGCGCCGCGCTTTGTGCCGGCAAGCTATTGAGGGCCAAAGTGTACAAAAGTGGGTACATAGTCGGTACACCGGTGCAGGACTAGAGTGGAGTTTACATAGAGCAGTGGGTTATTTTACCACGTTGATTTTTTTTTTTTTTAAATAAAAAAAAACCGCCCGCTTAAAATAATAAAAAAAAAAAAATACCACGTTGATACCTTCTGTCTCTTAAATAGCAAATTATCATAATAATATATCTCTGAATAATATCATGGGGCATTTATTGATACATACCTTTACTTTAATAGATTAATATAATCAGTTATGGTTTTGTGTTTAAAGTGTATCGTGTTACTTCTTTGTTACTTACTTACCATCAGGTGACATGTTTGCTGCTCTAGTATAGAAATAAGAAAATGCAAAACGTTTTTTAGGGTGGATATTTTTATTTAATTTGCAGGATAGTGAACACTTTCAAACATTTCAGGACTTGTATTTATAGGAAACTAGCTGTGCCTCGCGGTGCAACCTGCGCGGTTTTCTTTGGCAGTTTTTTTTTGTTTATTTGAAAGGGTAAGGTTCTATGGACAATATCGTCGTTTGTAAATCCAAAGCAATAGTAGCGAAGCAACTGCTCGTTTAATGTTGTCGCCCCGACGAGCGCGCGGCGCGGCGGGGTTGAGGCGGGGGGCGCGGCGGGACAATATCCCACTCGTAGTCCGCAAATTGAAACATTGAGTGTAATTAGTTATTTATTTATTTATTAGGTTCGCCAACATTATACCATTATAGCATATGTTCTTTCTCCTTTCTTTCGAATAAAACAATTATCTAACTGAATGTAATAACAATTACAGGGTAACACATCATGACTAAGTAAATTACAGTTATTTGATGACCATTCTTTGTACAATGAACAGCACGTGTGGGCTCCGTAAACTATTCTAGTGCCTTATGTGATCATTATTATGTGTTTAACAATACATAAAAGCTAATTCGCGCCCATCACCGAGCGAATGTTGAAAATACGTATGTACATAAATTCAAAAAATTCACAGGTGCATACACGGATTCGAACCTACGACCTCTCGTATGGAATTTATTATCCACTGAGCTACGGTCGCTTACTTTTATTTCGTTTGTACTGACCTAATTTCAACATAGAAATCAGAAAGGTTAAATTCTTCCGTAATTTCTGTTTTTAACAACAAAATTTTGAATTTCTTTGCAAATACTTTTCAAAGTTAACATTGGATGAAAAAGATTCCATCTCATCAGCCCTTAGGGTGGATTAAAACAACAATACCGTGTGTTTGACTGCTATTTTTTAAATAAAATCACGAGAGAGTGGAAATAAAATCCTTGTAAATCTTTTGCTATTTGAATTGGCAATACTTTATTATGTTCATTCAAATACAGCTCCCGAAGGCTGTTGTACAACGCTGCATTTAAATGAGTCCCGAATTTCCTTCAGAATAGTTTCTGCAAATCACTGGCACGGCGCAGCAGCCAGCACATGAAATATTGTACGTTGACATATCCTCAGCTTGTGCATACTGCTTCAATCAGACGCGTGCCGGGGGAGTTTGAGCCTTATGTGCTGGAGTTAGCGGCCTCGCGGCGGCGCGGGAGGCTGCGTGTCAGCGCTGATTGCTAATACGATGTGTCAACGCACCCCCCCGCGCCCGCGCCGCGCCCGCCGCCCGAGTTTACATCTTTAGCATGCACGGGTTTCCATGGTACCGTTGGTATCTTCATTTCAGAATTGACTGCAGAAAACAAGAATAGTTGATAGTACCAATTAATCAATATAATATGGAGTTATGCAATTGTTCAAGGGTGATGAAGAGGATGGAAAATCTAACACTTTGCTTATTTTTCTTTTGCTCTTTTAAGGTTAGATCATTTTCATTATTTTCAAAAGATGACAAGAAATATGATACAATGGTTAAAAGTGTACGAGTACATAGTCTTATGTGCATTCAAATTCATTCTTAGGGAACCCGGGTTAGGCTTTTACCTGATGCAAGATTTACATCACTTTTTATTTTAGATTACTATCGTCATGTCAAAGGCAAAGCATATTTTGGGCTTGATTCAGATGTTCTAGGAAAATATATGTGATAATATCTCAAATAAAATTTGTTCAGCCCAGCTCTTTCATATTATCATCATAAACGCATCGTTGGTTTAGTTATTAAAGTCATGATTTCGGGGTCCACGGATGCCCGTCATAGTAACGATGACTTGATTTCTATGATGGAACGCGTGACCTGCACTGGGACACATGAATAAACTTTACTTGTTACTTTATTTTACTCTTACATAGAGTCAATGAAGTAACATATACGACTAAGTATAATATAATTTGCGTAGTGTCCCGTGGACACGCGCTGTCAAATAATGAGGTAACGGGATAATTTTTCCATACACTCTCCTCGCTCTGCATACGCGCGGGAGGCGAGCGTTAATACGAGTAACATTTATAGCTAGAACAAGAACAACTGCATTAATTAGGATACTTGGATGCACGACATTTTTTTATCCAGGTTTATTTTCGAATACAAATTATTTATAAACAACTTAAGCTGTTATTGAACCACTGCAGCACTGCACAGTAATACGAGAGGCCTGACTTTATAAACGCACATCGTCTTATAGTGCGTAGCCATTCGTCGTAGCAGTCGTAGCAGTGACTAGGCTCGTAGCGTCGCGCGTTCTACGACGTAGCGTGAACTCACGGTACGTTTGGCCTTGTGTAACATTTTCAGAAGTGGGATTGACGGGGGCTTTTGATATAACGTTATACAGTAAGTATATAATTATGTGCTTAAAAATTAACGACACGTTAATTACCGTCTTTAATTAATAGTTATAATGCCACGCGAAAATTTAAAGAGGTTTCATTTTATTTCCCACTCTATCTAAAATTTGTTTCAAATCTACAAGTACGGCTTATTGATACTAGAAGTTTTAGAAATCAGTCAATTAGCCTACAAAAATGGCAGTTCAATCGCTTGTAAATTATTTTTCTTCAGTCGAAATTAAACGTGACTTAGCAATAACTCATTTTAAAAGATATTGTGTATTATAGAACTCTTTTATAACTCTTTTACTAAAGCGTCTAATACCTGGAACTCAGGCTGTCACAAAAAATGTGTTTCCGCGCCGTAAACTGCCAACTGCGTGAAATAAACATAAATAACTTACTTTTATTCTCTCTAGTAAAACATAGCAAGCTTTTTTGTGGTGGAAAATAGGGGCGTATGAGTATAAGGGTTGTGAAGGTCAGATGCGTATTAGTAATTGCCAAACTTACTAAATCCGGAGTTCTGTGTGAGCTACACGTACCACGTAAATAAGATTAAACTGGTGAGTGAGTATTTTATAACAATAACTTTTTTTATATGGCTCTACGCTCTTCTATGTGGATAACTTCGTCAATGCCACGTCAAAAAAACACTTTTAATTTTTATAACGTTGGCCGATACACAAGCCGATACGTAGCTTTCGGCTACACTCCGAAAATTCCTCCACTAAAATATCTTCTATTTCCGCACCAACACAATTATTTGTTAATGAAACAAATATTTATGGTGGGTCTGGGTGTCCGTGATTCCTTCCTTCGTTATTTTATGTTTACATAGCACAAGGGAAGACTTCAATTTCGGACAACATATGTAATGTTGTCTCAATTTAATTTATTTATGTCATGATATTGTCCCGAAGAGATCCGCAGGATTATTGTCAGATTTGGCTTATCATGCGCGTTTCGTGACGCAGCGCTGATTGGATTACCAGCGCCGATCCATTACCGCTGCGCCTCAAAAATACATGAAAGGAAAGGTGCGCCTTACGGATTTCTATATCCGGTCCAAGATTACTGGGGCTGAGGAGAGGGGGGCGAGGGGGGAGGATCTCCAGTTAATGTGCTTAACGAAGCGTCGCGATCGAACCCTTCGCCGGATCGCGTGAGCGCCGAATTAGGATCCGCTGCGGGGAGAAAGAATGCCAGTGAGGTAAACATGTAATCCACACACGGATATTGTGATTTTAGAACCATATGCGTGACGTAACTGCACATGTTGGTATAACCCGCACGAATAGACTAAGCCGATAACAAAGGGCTGTTTTTCCGTTTAGATGAAGAATGTGCCACATCCTTATCGCTCAAGCCTTTTTTATACGAGCATGTAGATAATCTTATTTTAGACTTTCGTATTTCGTAAATGGTATTTACGAAATAGTATCGTATTTCGTAAATACGTAATGTATTTACATATTAAAGAACATTTCTCAATTATCAGTAGCAGAATATTTTATTTGGGAACGTAGGTAAGTAAGTAAGTAAGCATTTATTGACCACAAAAAAAAAAGGTGGTAATCATTTAGATGTATATATTATAGACTTGCATCACTATGACTTGCCATTTGAAGGACATACAAAATTATTCTATGCTGTATGTATTACGTTAATTTAACTGAGGAAAGAAGGCAGACATGTTCATTGCGCGCTGTTTGACTGTGGCGCCCTCCGCCCCGGTGTCGCGCCTCACAAATCACTCGGCGAGGATCCCGGCGAATTTGTCGAACCACTCGTTATTTACGCGGGTCCGCTGCGACCGCGCAGCTAATTTCATTTTGTTCGAGTTTGCTTTTCAATTTCAACCTAACCTTTTTTACCTGCGCGTAACGCAAAAATAAACATTTAAGGTTAGCTGATGACACTTAAAATTGAATCTGTAAACCAAGTCATATTGATATTTTACTATAATCTGACCATTAAATAAGTAAAGTATCAGTCTATTTATTTGACCAACTGCAAGGCAACAGGCGTCCATCAAATAAATCAAGACATCGCTACTGTAATGGGATTTGGTTAAAGTTTATAGATAGACGAGAGACGAGCTACCTACGTTGTACAGCAAGCAACTCTGAAACGATTTCTTGCCCGTGCAGAACTTGTGAACTCCAACAAAGCCAACAACCATATATCCAACATTATAACTTTACTCTAGACATGTAGATCACGATGCCGTTGAACAATGCTCCTGGACACGGGCGTGCGACGCGTGGCCGCTTCCCGACCACTTCATATTTTAAATTGCGTAATTACGGCAAGGGCTTGAGGGGTGCTTCGGGGAAGGCTTCAATTGCCTGGCTTAGGGCTGCTGTGATTCCTGAACGATTCAAACTGTAACAGTTCACTTTGATAAGCAAAAAGAGGGCCCACAATCATTAGCAAGTTGGCATGGTATCTAATCTGATGAGTTGATTATCAATCTTATGTGTCTTTTTCTTATGTGATGGCAGATGAGCAAACGGATTAGCTGATAGTTAGCAATTTCCATCAGCAACACCAGTGGAATCACAAGTGCGCTGCGTTGAAATCCTCTTCCTCCAGTTTAGGCATCTACCCTCACTCATTCGGTCACAAGCCACTGTATGTATATTATTTAAATAAACTTGTTGAAAAGTACACAGTGGAATAAAACAATCTCACAATTATTCAACTCAACGAGAACTGTACCACTCTTGTCCCTCGAGTGAATCGCTCCGCTCCACCAGCCCACCTGCCGCGGTCCGGTAATTAGCCCAAGTTCCCTCTCATTACGCCGCTCGATTACAGGACGCGAGCCGTAATGCATCGTATCACTGGTCCGTGACGCGCCGCTGTGTGCGTGACACTCGGCGCGGATACGCGCGTGCGGTGAGCTCAGTCGCTGATGCGGCGGATCATTTGTAGGAGTTCATTAGTAACCGTGGCTATTTATGCCAGCTCGACCGGAGTGATACCATGACCTCACAGAAGATAAGGGTAAAGCAGTTTTACCTATCGCACGACAAATGGCAGTATGCATTGTTCTTAAATGAAACCCCTGTCCACTGGTTACTGCAGACGGCTTCAGTTCAAGTTACCCCTCTGTATTCTAAAAAGGGTAAATCGTATGTTTGAATGTTTATTTATTTATTTATTAGGAATTTTGTGGCAAACATTTCGTGATTTGGCCAATTGCCACCAACACAACTAAACCACAATCGCACACAATCCCATTACGACGAGGTCTAATTTGCCACATCAATCAATTGATTACATTGAAGATGTCGCTGCATTGTACATATTGACGTTACGGTAATTCTGTCAGTGCCCCCCCCCTCCCCCCACTCCGCACGCACCGCAGGGATCACAATTCAATTATATAGATTTACCATTCAATTCCAAAGTAGATTAACGGGAGCGCGCTTCAGAGAATTTATTTTCAGTTTAATTTTGTATGTAATTAAAGTTTCTCGTCACACGGGCGAGAGTTCAGTAAATATTCATTAAATCTTTAGACTTGTCACAACTGTAGTTGAAGTATAAACGTTTTGATTTTGATTGTTGACATACTTCAACGGGGTTGTTAAATTGCTTTTGTTACTCTCACTAACATAGCCACTTCAAATAGAAAATGTTTATATTGTAGGTTATAGATTTATTAGAGGTTGCAGACGAGCAGACGGGTCACCTGATAGGGTGATAGTAAGCGATACTTATTACGCCCCTACTCTAGGTAACAACAGTCCCATCTCCATGGTGGCAATGACTGGCATCCATCACGACCTCTCACTGCTCTCACTACAAAACTGTGGAATGTGACCTACCTGCCTTTCAACAAACGTGTTGTCTAAGAGCCTATAATGAATTTGTTGAATATAAATTGTGTATAAATGATTTCATTTAATTTTCAGGATTATTCAGAACAAAAGTATAAAAACTATTGCATACCTGTTATGCTCAGACTTACATTGCATGAAATACATGAAAAATATATTTAAGATCGTTTCAAATGGGCGAGCAGTAGTCTAGTCTCCTGAACTGTATTAATGTGCAATTAATACATATTCTTTTCTATATTTTCTAAGAATTAGTTGATCTTTGATATCACAGTCAGTTATTTGTTATTTAGGTATATTTTTCAAGAAGTTTAAGTTCTGGGCTAGCTTTTCAATGATATTACCTATTCAGCGTATTTACATAGAGAGCTGTACGTACAGCCCCTGGTCGCTGCATGCAGGTGACAGCACTCCAGCGAGTGTTGGCGCGGTGCGGTGGTGCGGTGGTGCGGCATGCGCCGTGGTGCGCCGGTGCGTGCTCGCCGCCGCGGAATCTGAATAATTCGTTTATTCGTGTGTTTGCGCGCCGCCGCTGGGGGCGCCACTGCGACGCCCAGGCCAGGACTATCTAAAAATGTACGATAAATCAGACAAACTTTACAATATCTTGCATGTGTTTACCCTCTATGCCTCTACAATGTAACATTTCTGTAATTTTTCCAAGTGCTTCTTATTCATAACTTTGGCAATAGCAACACACTAATAAAAACATAATTTAAGACAGAACGTATCAATTTCTGAACGACATTTATTTAATGTCTTATAAAAAATCTCTTTCCAAAACCATTTCAAACCAAGCCATTTCAAGTCATTTTGTGTGTTTCGTAAAAATATTCAATGAATTTTAAAAAGTAGTAGGATTTTGATGAGTGGGGCAATTACGAAATCCACTGCGCCGTTCGACCTTCGCGAGACAAGAAAACCAAACCATCTAAATTATGGTTGACACTATTAAGTTCCCCGGAATATTTTCTATCGTAAGTTTATGTTGAAATGGATAATACTCTGTTCCATTGATACATTTTAAGCCAGCAGTGTTTACCTTTATCTTCAGCAACGTATAGTATTCAAAGAGCTTTGTGCGGATGGATGGAATATCCACCCACGTGGGCTAAACTACATTTATATATGCACCGGGTGCTGCCACTGTGCGGGCGAGAAGCGATGCTTGTAGGGCACCGCTTCCCGGCACACAGATTATATGAAAAGGTGGAAGCCATATCCCCAGTGAATTTAAGGTTCCAATTAAAAAAAAGTCGCTTAAGTCCATGCTTCAGACTTACTATGACAATACATAAATAAGGCATAGAGAATAGTTTGCTCTCAGATCGCTCAGCGAGGCATCCGAAAAAACTCAAACATGAAAGGTACGACGAGAACCGTTGTCAGCCATATTGACTCACACGACTGACCATGGTGATAACTATGAGTGCCTAGGCTGCTACTACTTCTTTTACGAAGCCGCATTATTACTGAAGTTTGGCCACCAGCTTTCTGATTTGTGACTTGTCCCCATGGAAAGCCTAAAAAGTAGTTCAGCTTGTTTGATGTCAGTCTAATGTGTATGTTCATGAACTATGACTGATTCGCCTACGTTTTTCGGTGTATTTTTCCTTTCATGATAGTCTGGAAAATTAAAGGTGATATTGTGGATGTCTTTAAAATAAACACACCTTTAGAAACTTCCTTAGTCTGCAGCTGGGGAAAAGGGACCCTATGGGAATAGTTTATTTTGAATGATGGTGATACGATGCGATAAGTCTGCAAAAATTTTACATAGAAACTATTTATATCTACCTTGCTTTTAAGTGATGCGTGTTGTGCAATATAGTATCTATCTAACTCCTGGAAGTACCCTTTGCTGAGTATATAAGCCTGCTTTCTTTTAAGTACGTCAAAATCCCCGCTCCTAAGCTACTCAGATCTATGCAAATTTTAGTTCCCTCTATTTTAGCAATATCTACGACCCACGATGATGCTAGATGCCCACGATGTTCTCGAGTCAGAAGTGCTTATTAATAGATACCAAACATAGAAAACAAGGAGCAGTGTCCCCAATGTCCCGCGGCGTGTGAGCTAGCGTGGCCCCCGGCGTCGCTCGCACGTTGAATAAATTCAATCAGCAGCCGCTGTTTGTCCTCGCGCACTTGTATGCAAATATAATTGAGTGGGACCGTGACGTCACGCCGGGACACGTCACCGACAGGCTGGCGCTAAGGAGGTCCGGTGATCGATGACGTAGGTATCTGAAATAAAAACTTCACCGTAACACGCCAGGCGTGTCATTGGCACTGAACGTGTTAACCGTTTAACGGATGGTACAAATTGACTCATCAAACAATACAAATATCAATCATAAGAATAAACCCCCGCGCCAGAAAATTGGCACCGACCAGTTGGTCCAAACTAGAGCGTTCCCTATACTATGAATACTACTTGATTGATTGTCGAGAGCGTCTTCAGGCATACCCATTCGTTAGCACTTTAATTTGTTCTATAATAGCCATGAGTTAAGGTGCTGTATTCTATAATAACTAAAACATATCTGCTAAATACAAGACATCTTCCTCTTGCGAAGCTGTATGTTTACGTTGATTTAATCATAAATACAGTGCATTCAGTTGAATCATTTCAATATGTAAGTACAAAAGTCATTTGCAATCAATATTTGACACCACCGATCGTCCCTAGCACACCTCAATCATTTGCATTATTCGCGAATGTTCGTACGAGTTTTTTCGTCCTCAGTGAAAAATCGCTCCAAATCCGAAATCAATTTAAGCCGCAATGAAGTACGAATATTGGGTTGTGGCTCCATTGGGGCTCTAGTTAACTCTACGGGTAATGACAATTATCAACTTTCTCTCAAAGTGTTAACTGACCAATCGATCACCACTATCCCATGGTGCTTCCCGCCTTCTTGGCATATGGACCAAATCAAAAGACCAATCGATTTGTTAGTTGAACAGTATCAAAGTAGTCAAACAACTTTGATTGTCATAGATCGATGCCTTCGATCAACAAATCGTTGATTGTTCTAATTTTATCACTGATCAGTGATCACTATTAACTCTCTTAAAACGTTTAAATTCCCAGCGATTAATTTTTTTTAACTATCCCCGTGTTTAAATCCCCCTGCAAAATATTTAAGCTCAAAACCATACCATATTATTTACACTACACAGAGTATACGTAGAGCGCACAACGCACGCTACGAGCGTAGCGACTGCTACGACTGATCGCTACGAAAGCGTGTGCTACGACTACGACTGCTAATAAGACCACGCATTTCTACCAATGCGCCGGCACATTTAAAATACGTTTTATTTTATACAACTGACTTATTATTAGTTACCTATCATTAATAATAATTCGTTTATTAGCAACACCCGAGGCATCATAGATGCGTTGCCATTTCTTAAAGTTTTATGATGTTACAATAATACGATTCAAGTTTGTAAACGTAAGTAATTTAAAATGTGAATTACTAAGAAACGAATGCCACATTCGAAGTATTTTCAGTCAGTTTACGAACTGTTTACTTAAGTAATTTATCACTGAGGCTATATTAAATCACGTCTAAGTAGAATATTTCTTGCGGCGTTTCTCTTCAAGAGTTTTTTACTTGCGTGTTTTAGCGGGTTTTTATCGCTTCGCCAACTTGGATCCCTGGCTAATGGATCTCGTACACGTTGAGGGTGAGTAATGCCAGTCATGCCATCCGTCTATAGCTACTCTGTATCACTTAGATAGCCTAATTTATTCCTTTGAAACATTTTCCCAAAACATAACTAATGTTTAATCCTAGAATATGAATGCCAAAGAAAAAATCTTTGAAGACGCTTGAGCTGAGTCAACGTCAATATTCATACACGCATTTAGGGACGTCCCGTCTCAACCATTCAACTGAATACATCTTAAAGCTCAGACAGATGCACAAACATAATTGCTGTCGCCATGCATCGCTGTGTACACATTGTAATATTTCGCCGAAGACGCAGACAGCTACTGCATCTGAATACAAATATTGACGGTGAGTGATTGCACCCCCTCCCCCCGCCCGTGCCCCCCCCCCCCCCACGCCCCGCCCTGCATCTCGACGTGACCTTTCGGGGTGTCAAGGACTGCCGGAGCCCGGGCGGCGGCGGAGGCTGCGTGCGGTTAATTGTAAGATGCAGTTTGCGGTCCACACCGACAGGACTACTCAGCAAGAGCTGTCGAAGTTCAAATTAGTGAAATAATCATGATACGTAATGAGCTTACTTTGCTTTCTCAAAAAATGTAATGTCTCAAACTAGTTCTTGACTAAATATAATATTACTTAACTCTAACCTCCTTTGGGAATATTTCTTCAAGTAATGGATTAACTCAATCAAAATGAATTCACTATTATTCTTTTTTATGATCCCAATTTCTTAAAGGCGTCTCTAAACCTATATTATACTCGTATCACATCATATTTATAGTGAACTCAAATACATCATTCAATAATCCCAGTATTAGCAACGTATTCTTGGTACTTGATGAAATAAAACACAGCGATTAACCACCCTCTGCTCGGCGTCCAATATAAAAGTTCCGAACAAGTCTGAGTCCGGAGTCGAATGAGGGCGAACGTGATGAACCGCGCGCGATCCGCCGCTCTCCGCGCCTGCCCAGCGCCGCCTCCTTCACTATTGCTTCAACCACTCGTCGAATGACTGGGCCGATTAACTCTTTTTATTTACGAGACGGCAAACAAGTGGATCACCACGTGGTAAGTGAGGGTCACAGCGCCTCATGAACATCTGCTCATGATGTCTCAGTACAATTAGTGTAGGTACCTACCTAATATTAATTATGTAGTCTAATTTAACTAATGTAATTGGCATTTGACTCATATTTTGATCTCACGGCCTCTTATCATCAGGCGGAGTGAGGTCATCTTGATTGTCCTCAATATATAAAAAAGTACATACCTAAGTTAGATACAAGTTGTCATTTGCCGTTTTATTCCAATTCAAATAACTAAATCTGCGATGTGAGATCAGAGAGGTCGCTGTTGCGATCCTGGCCTTTTAGAAAGTGCACGCTATTTTCTTTTGAAGGTCTTTAAGCATTAGCCGTCGGGAAACACTTGAAAAATTGAGATTCACAAAATGGAGGTGGTTCTTCCGCGAGAAATGCTCAGTAGCGAACAACCATCCATCTCTAGAAGATGAAGATGGAGTGATAACCGCTGGCGTGTGGTTCCATAAGAATTCAGCTGCATATAGAAGGACTGATTCACCTTGCATGGGAAAACCTGCAATTTTGGCAACCACGTCGAAATTTACACATAGTACTTAATATCCCCCGTTGTGTTTGGTGCAACGATCTTTCCTAATTATGTATTAAAAACATTATCCATCTTTTTCGGCACTCGGGTAAAGAGCGCTCCCGCGCGCAGCCTGACTCGGCCGCTCATCAATCTGTCGCGGTTATCCAATTGAGCTGAGACGGGATTTATTTGCTGCAAACTTTTAACTTTAGCTCTTTTACTCTTTAAGTTCTAAACTTTGACTGTTTAATGTAAGTAAATGTGTCTGCGTAGTTTATATAATGGTAACTTTACATGTAAGTAACACAACGGTTTAATTAAGTTTTCCATCACATACTTTATAGCGAGATGTATAAATGAATAATATTTTAATTTATTCTTAATTCCATGGAGCGATGGTAGCTCTTAGGAGTGGATACCCTTTGGAATGGGAGGTTGTAGCTACAAATCCGAGCATGCACTTCTGGATCCTTCAAACCTATGTGCATATTTCTAACATTCGCTCGGAAGTCAGGGAAAATGTCGATGAAATTTTTACTTTTCGTATCAAGTAGTAGGTATTTCAATTAAAGAGAAGAAACGTTATTTTTTCTTAGTTTTGATTAAAATGTATACTTACAACGATTACCACGTAAACGGCAGGATGTTATGTTAGCAGGCCCGGCGGCCGCCGCGGCGAGGCGCCCCGGGCGCCCCGGGCGCGAGGGGGCGCCCTCGCCTCCTCAGCTTCCTTATAATATTGTTTTCGCTGGGTTCACCTCCGGTGATTCGTTTTCGTCAATAAACGCGGAATTGTTTCGATCGTCGCATCCTTCACTCGTTTATTTTATGATTTATCATTCGCTTTCCTCGGCCGGGAGGCCACCTCCGCTAAGTCTTCCCATTTTTCACAAACTGGAGATTGACCGGGCTTATTCTGATTAGATGGAGGGGAGTTTCAAAGACATTTTTTAATGTACTCGAGAAAAGTAAATTGTGAAACGTGGAGTTATTTGAGGGAAATGAAATATTTCCGGAGAGCGTCTGCAGCGGAAGGCGGACGCCGACAAATCGCTCTTATTATGCTGCCTTAGACAGGAGGCACGCGATAATTGAGATTTTAAACGTTGGTACTCGCACTCTTTCAGATTTGTAGGTACAGCTGGCTTCCTTACTAAGAAAAGCAAATATAAAACTCGCGTGTTTTAGCATTTTGATTTATGTCCAATAATTTGAAATAAAAAATATGCTAGAATGAGGTCTTATTATCATGTTTAGGTAACATCAAGCATAAGCAATTTAGATCTGACTGGCGTATTCCTTACGATCTCGAAGCACCCAATTGCCAATTATTGAAGGAAAATATTCTTTATTGTACAAAATACAAAAGCCTGAGAGAGAACCGACGTTTAGAGAATTTACTTGTACATTTAGACTTACAACGCTACCACAATGATAAGTTATGTATTGTGTCCTTGTAGCAATATTTTTTGTGATTACACGGAGCTTTATTTATATTTAATCGGCCTAACCGTCATCTCTCAGTCATGTTCCACTATCGTAAGCATCGTACGACGTTCACTGCAAGATAGAGGCCTCCCTCAATAACTTCTAGATTTGCCGATTGTACGCGGCCTGCAGCTAGCGCATTCCTGAAAACTTAATCAGGCCGTCTGTCCACCTCGTGGGTGGACGTCTTAAAGTGCACCTCACTAATTACATCGCACGTACCACTATAATACAAAGAAAGCCAACTTATCTTAGAATTATGTATACACTACTCATAATGAAACCCTAATGGCTGTCTACGTTAGATCTTAAGCGTGTCTGGTGCGCTGCACATTACTCTCATAGTTTTAACTACCGATTAAGAGGTAAGTAATTAATTTAGCCATAAGTACTTGGTGGAGCTCACGGCGGCGGGTAATGGGCCGCGACGTCGCACGGTAATCGAAAATTAATGTTGGCCCAAGCCATCCGTCTCGCCGGGAGGTGTTCGCCCGAGCCAAGCGTCAGAAAATGTATAACCTGTTGTAGAAATAGCGCAGAACCTCTTAGGTAGCACAGCTCTTGAAACTGAACATATCTCACTATGGGACCAACACTGATTGTAGACAGCTGATTTGTAGAAATCAATCCGCAGACCGAGCTAATTTGTATGAAGAGACGATTTCTTTTCTACGATTTCAGTTTTGGTTCCTTAGTGAAAGATGTTCAATTTGGCATTCTATGATGGAGGCCTTTGCCCAGCAGTGGGACAGTATATAGGCTGACGCTTAGGGGGCAACTCGGGCAAAAAAACTCAGGCAGGAATTTCAAGATTTTTAGCTTATTTTCCGACGCTGAGGAGGTTTCGAGTGAGCTATCACAGCTCGACAAGCAAACGAAAGAGCGTCGCATGTAAATACTACATTATACTACTGTTACGAACATAAAAAGTAACTCAAAGGTTGAACCTCACCCACTCACATTTATATGTAGAAACGAGCGGCGCTTTGATGTCGAGGCCGAGACCCACTTGGAATCGTTGAACCAGCAAAATAAGTAACTCAAAGGTAATTAAGAGAGAAATTATAACTTTCTGGAATTGAAAATGATGTAAGCATGATGAAATATTGAGTGAAATTATCCAAGCG
This sequence comes from Cnaphalocrocis medinalis, assembly GCA_014851415.1. NCBI lineage: Eukaryota > Metazoa > Arthropoda > Insecta > Lepidoptera > Crambidae > Cnaphalocrocis > Cnaphalocrocis medinalis. The sequence continues at coordinate 14,712,165 of CM026287.1, read as the reverse complement.
AGAATGTACATACAATCCAAATTGATTTTATATGCAAGACAAATTCTTCGGCGTGCAAACGATGACGTCGCCACATCCAATCAACTAGTGACCTATTTTTTATATGGAACTACACAAGGACTGTGCGAGTAAGTAGGCTAAGCCGCGGCTCGGAGTATACTCAAACAATCGAGATTAATGTACACAAGTATCTACTATCATACAGTCAACTGCCAAAGGGTAAATTAGTTTGTAATCCAGAGCCAAACTCTATCAGCGCAATACTACAACTCAGGGTCTCGTTGACAATTGATAAGTATCGATTAATTCAATAACTAAGCAAGTAAAATTAAAAAGTTTTTTCTCCAATTTCACGATTGATAATAACATCCGATGAAGAACTTAGTGGACAAAAGCTCGTCCTTACATTCGCATTCAATAGTTTACTAAAATTATTAAAGAAACTTGAATTATTATTTTACTTATAGAGTTGGTCTTAGTGGTTTAATTACCGAGCCGTGACCTCGGGGTCCTGGGCTCGATCCTTGGGTCAAGCATATTTTTGTATCATTTACCATATCTTCACCCTATCAGTCACTCTGTTTGACACATAGAGCGTTATCTTTAACCGCTCGTGAATATTAGAAAGTGGTCGTAACTGGGGATCAAAACTTGTTTCATAAGCTAGTTCAACCTTCACAATCCGTCTACCCACACAGTAAACTGTTTGCGCACACACTCACACAACTACTGTAATATGTGAATGGCTCTCTACGCCGAGGCGGTAAAGACCGAACTATTTACTTACCAGTGCTTACACTACAGTTCCATTTCCATGGCCATAGAATTTTAACTACTCATTTCTGTATACCTGCTCCACTCGAGGAGGGGGATGCTCTGTCGACTTTTATTGGCTCACGGCAACTGTACCTCTGTCCCCAGTTTTTCACGCAATACTCACCCCTGTATCTATAGCCACAGAGGCGCTTCTCGCGTACAGGCGACGCGTAAATTATGCAGGCGGTTCGGTTTACGCGTGAAATCGTAATGCCTTCATTATGCTCGAATTCATTCCGAAAAACAGCGAAGGGTACCCGTAATACCCGTACCTGTCGAGAACATCTAATATGTATTAAAAATATTCCGGGTATTGCCGCGTGTCCCGCTCAGTGGATTAATAAAACATCTCGCAGGAGCCGGCGCCGCGCGGTAAAGAGCGCGTAACTCTTATTTACATGTGAGAAGGAATGTGTTCCTACGGCTTAATGGGAGTTAAACGACTCGAATCGACGTGTTTTCAAATATTGTTTCGTCATTAAACATCGATTTAAAAAACCAATTGAAAGCAAAAGTGAGGTTTACTTTATCTAAGGCATTTACTTAACTTTGAGTTAGTTACATACATGTATAGAGGTAAAGAGTGGGCAGCATCGAAATGAAACTTCATAGTTATAGATTTCGTAATTATCATTTATATTTATATCAGCGTTCCATAACTCAAGTGGAAACGAGGGACGGGACAGTTCATCAACAATAACATACAAAACAAAGTGTGTGGTCGGCGCCGCGCCTTAACATATCACTTAGCTTAGTACACTACGCGCGGCGCCCGCGCACACCACAACGAAATAGAATCACATCAGAGCTCAACGCAAGTAACGCAACGAGTGGCGCCGCCGCCGGGGGCCGCCGCGCGCCGCCTCACGCGGCCAACGCGCGCCGCCGCGAGGGGCCGCCGCGCCGTGTCCGACACGACGCAGCAGCCACATTACCACCTAGAATCATTTTCCTAACGAAACGTATACACTTAACTTACTTAGTTATTTACATACATTCAATATTCGCTTCGTATTTAAATTACTAACTAAAAAAGTTTATATTACACTACAAGGCGTAACTGAAAACATCGACAAACTTTCAGAAAAATCCCACTCATGTTTTTGAACAACTTTTCCTACGGGACTTCTCGTAGTTGCAAAACATGGATCAATTGATTTTTTCCAAGTGTGAAAGTTATCCTCATAACAAAAGTTGCTTGTAAACATTACTGGAACTATCCCTGAAAGTTAGCCGTACGCTTCAATTTAAACCGTGTATATCGAAGCGGCTGGCTTCCCCGGCGGGGGCGGGCGAACGAAAGTGAACCGAGAACGAGACTTAAGTCACGCTATCACGTCTATGTACAATTAGGCGCGGCGAGCGCTCCGTCACACCGTGGTCTCGCGGTCCACGTGGATGTACTCGACGGAGCGCTCGCGTCGTCAGGAGGACGTGGAGGAGGCGCGCGAGGCGTCGTACAGCAGCTCCTCGGTGAGGCGGCGGCCGGCGGCCAGCGCGCCCAGCAGCTGCTTGTCGGCGCGGCGCGCGCGGCGCCGGCGCAGCGCCGCGGCGCACACCAGCGCCACCAGCGCCGCGCCGCCCGCGCCGCCCGCCGCCGCGCCCGCCGCCGCCGGCGCCGCCAGCGCCGCCAGCAGCCGCGCGCCCGCGCCGCACCCGTGAGCCTGCACACATCAAACATTGCTCACTTCCTACCACACTAAACTCAAAGGGTTATATTGGGTTCAGTCCACGATTCCTCCGAAATTGACATCAATATCTTAAAATGTAGTTAATAGTCATGTTATTTATGGAAAGCCTTCCATTAATCGATGTATTTATAGATTCTGATGTCAATTTCGGAGTAGGTACTTAATATTAAACTTGAAACCTGCCACGAAATTTAGCAACGTTCGCAAGAAATGCATGTTAGATGTCAAATTCATGAGAATACAGTGAACAGTCTCCCCCATCATACAGTGGCTGAGAATACTAATTTGGCCTGATATTTATCTTTGAAATATCATACAACAATAAAATGCCACGTTGGGCGCCATTTCACACAGACTAACAAAATTAAGTTCCATGTATGATCATGATGTCCACTAAAACCAGTAATATATCCTCACATTAACTAACAAACAGACGACACACACCAGTGGATTTCTATAGAATGTGGGACAATTAAGGAAATTGATATACCATTGTGTCAAGTGCTTTGTCGAGTTGACAAATTGCAGCTACCTAATGGCGCAGAACAGATAATAGAACAAGTTGCTAATGGCGTGTTATTATGGATTATGACTGTTGCCGCACTATTATGTGCGAGAGTCCATGAAACATAGAATGCGGGTCATGGGCTTAGTGGTTAAACATTACTTATTATTCCACCTGGCTAAGCCAAACTAGTCAACAGAAAGTTGAATTTTTCAGCATTCCACCAAATCACTGGTCTCCAAACGTTCATGACAATTTAGGGACACAAGTCCCTAAAAAAAAAGAATACAAATTCATCTTTTTCTTTTATAAGGGCCACGCAAGGATATGATGTATGCTCTATGATCAAATAAGTAGAACCGACAACCATTGATTGGGGTATACGAGTTCTGAGATGGAGAACAACGCATCTCGCTAAACAGTGGAGTAAAGATGCAAGACTAATAAGAACTGATTGTATACAGGTAGCCGAAGGTCGAACAAACTGCCAAACATATGGAGGGGTTGATCGATGTCTAACAATTGACCTGACATACAACGGGTGTCTCAATTAAAAATAGGTTAAGTTGTTGAGTTCCTTACCTCATCCCCTCCGCCGGGGCAGTCCGCCTCCCCGTCGCACCACAGCGCGCCCGGCATGCAGGCGCCCAGCGCGGGGCAGGCGTGCGCGCACGACGCCGAGGAGTTGGGCCACGCCTCCACCCCCGCGCCCCCCACACCCCCCGCGCCCGCGCCCGCCGCCGTCAGCCGCGCCAGCGCGCTGCCCGTGCGCCACACCTGACACACACGCCACGATGTTTTGCTAACGGGATTGAGCGGTGACAGGATCCGGACTTAAATATAACTTCAGCAGACGTCCACTGCTGGACCTAAGCCACCCCCCCTAAATTCACACAGATCGGTCCTGTGTCACCCGCATCCAAGGGACTCCCGCGACCTTCACTGGATCGTCGTGTCAGAAATGATGAGATCCGCAGAAGATCTAAGGTCGCGGACATAGCTGAAAGAATTACGTGGCTCAAGTGGCAATTACGAGGAGAACAGACGGCCGTTGGGCTAGAAAGGTCCTGGAGTGGAGGCCGCGTGCAGGAGGCCGCAGCCGTGGCAAGCCTCTCACCAGGTAAATATAATTTATGGGGATTAAATTAGTTATATGTTGGTCGTTTCATAAATGATATCGATAAATTATGTACCTAAATTAATTGGTCAGTGCTAAACGTTCATGCACGTCACTGATTTACGTTAAGACAAATTATGCTTCCTATGTTCTTTTCATGCTACAAGTGGATTTATACACAATTTTCGCTTCGAAAAACCGCTGGACCACAGCCTCCAGTGTTAAGACAAGCAACAACGCAGTTTTTACCGCCACACATACAAGATACCTCACTCGTGAGTCGACGTTTTTTTGTTCTCACCTCCATCCAGGAGAAGTGCGCGCTGCCCGCCTCCTTGGCGGCCCACAGCACGAGCAGCGCGGCGGGGCGCGCGCCGCGGCCCCACCACTCGTCGCTGAACACGTGCAGCGCGCGCGCGTCCGTGCCCGCCGCGCTCGGGCACACGGCGCGGACCAACCTGCGCGCGTCAGTGCAGGGCTTGAGCTTGTTCAGATGACGCATTTTACACGGTTTATTGCTGTATGCGCTCTGTGTCTATTTCCAGAGGTTTTTAATAAAGAGCATTGAACAACAATCAGCGTGTAAAACGCGAACGAATTAAACGCGTCATCTAGAAAAACTCTTTACATTCCCGGTCGAATCAGTTTAGGAACATTTGGGTACATAGTTAATGACTCCCACTAACCGGCTATCGTAATCTATTAAGTAACTACCACAAAATAATTAGACATAGAAAGCCAGCTCTAGTTGCCATTGACATCAAAACCTCCTTGACCTACGCGTTAGACAGCATATCATCATGAATCTCTTGCACATGTCTCGTACAGTCCGTCTCTGTCTCACGCATAACCACGCTCAGATCACTATTTAGCACGCGATGGGCAGACGGCGTTCTGGTCTTTTCTACTTAGTAGCTTTAGTTTACTTTTTGCGATGGCACTGTGAATGATTTAATTTAAGACGAGTTCAGTGTGAATTTCCTCCCAGAAGAAATGAAATGAATTCAGTTTAAGTCCATACAGAACATTTATGAATGTCAAGTATCATGTAAGCTACTACTGATTCGGAAAGTTGATTTCTACCGAGAAGAACCAGCAAGAATCTCAGTAGTTACTCTGAAGTGTATAAGGTCTGACCTCTGCGTGTGCGCGTCGTAGACGAGCAGGCGGTTGGCGGTGTGGCAGGGCGGCGGGTCGGCGCCGGGCGCCGCCGCCAGCTCCTCGCCCCACACGCGCAGGAACACCGAGCGGTTGTCGCGCGCCGCCAGCAGGAACGGCGTCTCGCCGCACTCCGACGTGCGGTCGCCGCTGCGCCACGGACACACACGTTACTCGCCGTCAGGGGAAAAACACCGTTAGGTCTGATTCCACTTGGGACTAAAATGCAATGGAGTATTCTTCGGACGTCAACGGTTCTGATGCGAACACAATAAGTCACAAAAGTTTGATAATGTCTTTGTGCGAGCTGCGAGCAAGATCCAGAAAAGTACCTAGTAAACTTTTCCATCAGCACGCGCAGCTCAGAAAATACTAAGCCACTTTATTCTGCCGAGTGGAAACAGATGATAAAGTAGAAAACCAGTGACACAAATTGACTCACTCGTAAGGGTAGCTGAGGTGCACGCGCTGGCCGGGGGGCGGCAGGCGGCGGCGCGCGGCGCAGGGCGGCGAGGGCCCGGGCGCGCGCGCCCACGCGCCGCGGAAGTGCACGTGCCGGTGGTCCTCGCCCGCCGCCAGCCGCCGCGCCACCAGCTCCAGCTCCAGCGCCGGCCCGCCCGACACCAGCCGCAGCGGCGCGCTGCTGTTGTCGCAGATGCACGCCACCGGCACGCGGTACCCCGGCCACGGCGACTCGTAGATCCGCAGGTGCGGCACCCGCAGCGGCATATCCTCGTCGCCATCGAAATCAGCGGGCACGTCGTCCACCCCGTCCGCCTCGTCCGGCCGCTGCTCGCCGGGGTCCGGCACGCACGACGGCCGCCCCGTCACCGGGTCCGGGCGCGTCGAGCACGCGGGCTCGCGACCGAACGCCGCGGCAGCGAGGTCCAGCGCTATCCGTCCGTCACTCACTTGCAACCGGTACACACAATCGCAACCGCCGCGCACCACCGCGTCCGAACCACAGCGCGTTCCACGGCGACGAGAACGACCCCGGGGTCGTCAGAGTCCGCCCGCACTCCGGCGGCCACGGCCGCGCCCGCCGCCCGTCGTCCGGCGACAGGACTCCCTCGAGACGAGCGTCGATGAACTCGTAGTGCAACGCGAACGCGAGCGGGTGAGTGGCCGTGCCGGGCAAGGACGTCGCGGCGAGGGACAGCAGCGCGGCCTCGGACACGTAGCCGTCGGGCGGCGCGCAGGGGCGCGGGGAGCGCGTGGCGTTGGCGAGCGCGGCGCGCGCGCACAGCGCCGGCGTCGCGTCGCAGTAGCGGCCCAGCAGCCGCGCGCCGTCCCCCGCGCCCCCGCCGTCCCAGATGCGCAGCTCCACGGCACATACACCCCCCTCGCGACCCTCCGTGGGCGGCGGGGCGCGAGGCGTCACCGGCAGGTTGCCCTCTTCCTCGCGTTCGCCGCTCTCGATACGCTTCGGTTCCACAAGCGAGTAATGTGTGAAGCTCGAAAAATATATCCACACCAAATCACCTGAGGAAAGGTAACAATGTAGCGAATCGTTCGCGATCTTTGTTTAAAGATAAAAAAGGGAAAGTAGCTCACCCGGTCGCCCATGGAAAGTCCAGGTGCAGGTGGTGTTAGGTGGCAGCGTGTGCGCCGGCGCGCGCAGCCGGCCGCGGCGCCCGCGCCCCCCAGTCGGAGCGGTTACGTTTGCCTCCTCTTCTGATGAGGAGGCTTTTACGTGAAACTCGCATCTTCTCGCCTCCCTACAGTAACATTAAGGGAATTAATAAATGTTTTTGTCAATTGGTCAGATTTAAACTGCCTAAAACAGTTAGCAAGTGTTAGAGAGATCAACTTACCTGGCGTAGTCCAGTGAGTCCGAATCAGCGAACACGACGTCGACGTCGAGCTCGAAGCCGCGCAGCGGGGCGGCGGGCACGGCGGGGCGCAGCGGCGCGCTGAAGGGCGAGGAGTGGAAGGCCACCAGCATCTCGGGCCCGCGCGACGTCACGCGCGGCAGCCAGTCGCCGCCGCAGTACTCCACGAGCACGGGGTCGTCGGTGGACGCGCCGTCGTAGAAGATGAGCCGGTCGCGCTCGCCCGTGCACTCGCGCCACGCGCGCACCGCGCGCCCCGTCTTGTTCAAGCTGTCATCATCGTCATGATAAAACGCCTTATTTCTTTCAAAACATCAAGAAAGGAGTACTCCAATTTTCCCCCTTGATTTGTGCCTCGCACTGCAAAATTATTTTTTGACAAATGGGCGTTGTGAACTTTTATTATCAAATTTGATTAGCATGAAATGGGGCGTTGTGGAAGAAAAGCTCCCATTACCGGAAGAAGTCAATGAGGGAAAGTGGAACATAACCTAATTTCTGCTATGTATTGGTGTAATAAGGGGCGACTTACCTAGCCATAGATATTGATCGTTTAATTTGCATTTTGTGCGAGTACTCCTGCCGCACCGATATCATCGCGTGCTTGCACGTGGGAATGTCCTTCTGTCGCAGGCTCCAATAACACGTCACGTTTCTGAGTACAACATTTTATGATGAATACTTCAATGTGAAGGTATATTTTGTACTCGAATCAATTTGCTAGCACGAGTAAATATAAAAGTTGATAAACTGATGTCAAAGCAATTCAAAGAAATCAAATTGATGTCAAGCCAATTCTAAGGATTCATATTACCACTACAAAATGTAAACTCTAGTTAGTGCTCCGTCTAGTTGGGGAGCAGGTGTATGGGCGTACCTGGGGTACATGCCAGGGTAGTTGGGGCTCTGCAGGCGGCAGGCCTTGCGGTGGCACTCCTCGTAGGTGCGCGTGCAGTACGTGCCCGGCGACACCGCGCCGCGCTCCAGCGGGGCCTCCATCGCGCCGAACCTAGCGGTCATTCCACATACAGTCATTATACACAACTAAGGACGTCATAATCCCACTGCTAAATACAATTTCCTCACTTCTAGCCAGATAAAGCTATTATAGAAGAACAGAAATGCGATAAGAGAGAATCTTGTGGAAAAGCTGCAACGATCAGCGAAGCTCAGAGAACAGACGCTTCATTTTGATTACCAGATTTTCCGAATCCTAGCTCATGAAACTGGGAATTAGTTTGGTAAGATGATTATGATGATAATAGCGAAATAAATAACTTTTATCATAATAAGTCATGCATTTTTTAAAGTAGGTAAGTATAATTTTCTTCATAAAGAAGCTGGTTTAGTAGAAGAACTCTTCGTGATCCGCTATGATGACCTCGACAAGATTATCTCGACTAAGAAGCAGAAACATTCCTAGCTGTTTAACTAGTAGATGCATACAAATAGAATGTAAATGAATGAGGTCTCCCTGGTGTTACCCTCACCTGACCACAGCATCCATCTGCGAGATGAACTTGTACCCCAGCTTGAAGCCGAAGGGCTCGCCCAGGCGCGTGCGGAACAGCTTGACGGAGACGGTGACGGTGGCGGTCTCGCTGTAGTACAGCGCCGCGCCGTCCGCCTCGCCGCACCACGAGCCGCCCGTGAACGGCCGGCCCAGCTCCGACAGCTGCATGTAGCCGTCGGGGCAGCCGTCCAGCGCGCCGGGCTCGTACCTGCGCACCACACAACCCTGTATCCCTCCCCTGGCGAAGGCCCGCTTACAGCCCGGGTGTGCTGGGGGAGTGATAGGGACAGCCGGGAGCACCGAACCGTCCCTACCGGGCTGCAGAGGAAGCCTGTGCAATGTCAACATCACAAAACCTGTCTCAAGCTGCCAGCAGGGCTAACATGCGCGCCGCGAGATAATTTGTCGACACTGTATTGTGTCGGCGCAAGTTGCTTCTCGCTTACCTGACTGAGCGATGAGCAGGATAGAAGGATGCGCTCTCGCGAACGAGAGTCGACAAAATTTTGTCGCGGTATGCCTGTTAGGCCTACAGGGGACAACTTCAGACATACACGATGCCATTGTAGGCTAATTTAGTAATTGTGCTGAGATGCCACTGAGGATAAGATATAGAGTGATGATAATGGCTGCAGCACAAAATAACTATACAGGTGTAGGTTTGATACGAGCATGCACCTCTGCATCTTTTAAATCTCTATGCATATTTCTACCATTAACTACGAGTAGTCTGTAAGTAGTCAAGGAAAACATCGTGAAGAAACCTGCACGTTTCTGAAACGTTGTACCTAACCATGATTTAGTTTGTCTGGTTCTCGTATTTACGAGTTGCGAAGGTTAGACGGCAGTCGCTTCTTAGTGATTACCAAACCCAGCAAACAGCCCAAGTGTACCTCAGGGTTTAGCTTTGGACGCAACTAGAAAAGGCTCAGATGATAACCACAGTGTAAAAGAGAAACTTGCATAAGTGAGCAACATATAGCACGCCTAAATATACGTTCGGATCTTGCAGGCTTGAATCATCGGATTGTCTGAAAAAAGTTTCATCTATTCATTTTCTTTTCAATTGTGGTTATTGAACCACGTCAAAGACTACACAATAGAAACGTGTAATAGTAGGTATATATTGTATTCATACCGTCCGACTTGGAACTTATCGAAGGCGAGCTGCACGAGGTCGCCGTGCGCGCCGCCGCCCGCCGTGAAGGTGAGGTGGCAGAGGAAGGGCGCGCGCGGCGCACTCGGCGCCGCCAGCGCGTACGCCACGCCCGCGCGCCCGTAGTACGTGCGGTTGCACACCGAGCAGCCCGGCGGCTCGTCGCTGCCGTCCGGGCACTGCCAAACACACAAGCACTCAACGAAAACTTTGCTATACGTAGAAATACCTCAGTTTCTAGGCTTTGTTGGACTTTAACATTTGGACATCTTTAAGGCAAGAGTTTACAAACATCTTCTAGTCAAACGCGTGTCATCCTAGACCTCATCGTCGCTTTGCATCAAGTGCGATTGTGAACAAGCGTTAGCCTATATTTTAATAAAAAAAACTATAACAACTTTAGCCTCAAACTTAGATGATGTAATTAGGAGCTATAATAGCTCCAGTTTTCGAGCAAGTGCGAACGTATTGATGAGCGATAGTCGACATCATAAGTATCGATAGTTCATAATCATGAAATCTTAAACAAGAAACTGACGATAGTATTAATTACAAGAATTAGATTAGTGATTTTCAAAAAAGGGGTAATCGCTTAATATCACCAGATATTTACGAAATAATGCTGGTCGGCAGCGCACTTGCGACTCCTTCGGTGATGCGGGTGTCCATGGGCAGCGGTAATCGCTTACCATCAGGTGATCCGTCTGTTCATCTGCCCCCTGATTCATAAAAAATGTGATCTTAATTTTAGTATGGTTGATAAGGGCATGCGTTGTTGAGTTTGGGCAGGCCTGTCCCACTCCGCGTCTAGGTATCGAACTTGCAACTACATGCGGCGTCCCCTCCGGAGGGACAAATTAGTAAAAATCACGAACGAGCGGCGACCCACGCGCGATAGTTGCTTGCGATAGAAAGAGAACGCACTTCTAGGTATAAATAATGGTCGGCACGCTGGGACGGTCGGAATTTCAACGTTATGTTATGGTAGCCTGAGTCTTCATTTCCATAAACGGTTTTTAGGAGTGGGCTTTCTGTACATGTACTATTAAGTATTCTGTGATTTGGGCAAGAGTACCTGTGCCTGGCCGTCGCAGTAGGCGTCGAGGCGCACGCACGCGCCGCTGCGGCACGGCAGCTCGGCCACGCCGCAGCCGCCCGCCGCGCCGCGCGCGCTCGCCGCCAGCACCAGCAGCGCCGCCAGCGCGCCGCCGCCGCCGCCGCCGCGCCGCCGCATGTCGCCGCGAGCCCGCTAGCCGCGCGCACCACACCGCCCTACACAACGGTTTTTTTTTAATCTAATAAGTGGCAGTCCTTGAGTGGAGACCGTGACTCAGTAAGCGTAATGTCGGACGCCCTGTGACAAGATGAGATGATGACATTCGAAGGCTGGCTGGTATGGGCTGGATGAGAGTGGCCGAAAATCGGGAGCAGTGGCGTGCATTAGGGAAAACCTATGTCCAGCAATTCACGAGTGTGGGTTGCTGATGATGAAGTGGCAGACGAGTAGACGGATCACCTGATGGTAAGCGATTACCATCGCGCCCATAGACACCTGCAACCAGTAGAGTCACAAGTCGCTGTCTACCTTTTACCCCCTTTCCCTCCAATTGGGCCTACGTTACTCTCTCTGTTCTGTGAGGCCGTGATATCACTTCCGGTCAAGCCGGCCCATTCATGCCGAAGTGTGGCTCTTCCACGGTTCAACGTTTGAATATATTTTCGTTTTTTCTGCATATTTGGGTATCAAAATCAACGGAAACTACATAAGAAAATGAAACAGACAGACTGACAAAACAACAAGAATGGTCCAGAAAATCTCTCCATGGGAGGCACTACTCTGATCTTTGCCAATCGAACGTGGACAGCAAAGCGTCGAACGAGTGGCTGAGACGAGGTGAACTGTGAAGTGGTGAGATCCATGTTTTGCCAAGTCGGTTATTTATTGACTTGGCAATCATACTAAACAACCGAATCAATTTAATGCATTACTTGTGAGATATATTGTGCTTTAATGTGATTGCCAAGTCAATAAATGAATAACCGACTTGGCAAAACATGGATCTCACCACTTTTTACGGTAGTTGCGAGACTTGGTTTTTTTGACAAGTATTGTTTTTGAAGGGATAAACATTACAACCACACATTTGACGAATGTTTGTCTTGAGTGAAATCGAACGCACGTTTGGAAACACGCCTACCAAATAAGCCATCGGACCATTCAAATAAAACGATTACTTAATGCACAGTTAAAATCTTTAGTTCATTTACACACTTCACATTTTTTGTTATAAGTAAAATACTACTCGCATCAGAGTGATCCATTGTAATATTTATATTATGCGAACTTTCTGCGGCGGTCACGAGCTTACGGGGGAGACCTAATAGGACCTTGGTAATCTAATTTGTATTATTTTCCTCCATCATCAAATCATGATCCAAAGCCCTGCTACGACTGTTGGTCTTGGAATTCCAAGCTTTCCTGCTTAATCTATGCACAAAACTGGGTACCTCTAAGTGTCCCTACTTAGACAATATCAGAATAATGGATCCCGTCAAAAACAATCCCATCAAAAACATTACTTATCAAAAAAACCAAGTCGCAACTACTGTAAAAAGTGGTGAGATCCATGTTTTGCCAAGTCGGTTATTCATTTATTGACTTGGCAATCACACAATATATCTCACAAGTAATGCATTAAATTGATTCGGTTGTTTAATGTGATTGCCAAGTCAATAAATGAATAACCGACTTGGCAAAACATGGATCTCACCACTTTTTACGGTAGTTGAGAGACTTGGTTTTTTTGACAAGTAATGTTTTTGATGTCATCTCATTCCTTTTTGTAGAAAATTCTTAAAAAATCTATTGAACTGCAAATATAACGTGGTAATCCTATATGTTGGTATGATATTTATATAGGATTACAAAGTTATTTTGAAGTTCATATATCTAGCAAACTGGATCAAAATTTAAAAATATTTTAGTTTTTCCTTGACTCATACACCAAACACTACTTATATTCCAAATTTGAAGTTTCTGGGTCTGCTAGAAGTGCCTTAGAATTTTGATGATCGGTGAGTCAGTCAGTGAGTGACAAAATTAAGAAACTTTGGCCCGTTATAATTCTTAAACTACTGGTTCAAATTGATTGAAATTTGAAATATACCAATGCCTGCATGGTTACTGAAAATTCAGTCTTCTAGTTTTATCCACAACGAAGTTACAGGGGGTCGAAAATGGCCTGAATTGCTTCGAGAAAAGGATGGCTCGGCCCTGCCGCTTTTTTGCTCGACTTGGTGGGGGCACTGCCGTGCCCCCAGATGAATGATTGCGCTTATCTTGAATGAACCCTTTTTTTATTGCGTAGCTGTAAGACCTGTATTTCCTAGGGATGTATAATTCGTTTTGAAAAAACTTTCAGTGGCAATAGAACGGCAGAGATCTATAAGGTTCATATTTAAATGAAGTTGTATACTTCTTAGTGCATGTGACTGCACACTAATAATTGTAAAATCGTGCAATAGTTATTACTATCAGCCTATTGAACGTCCCTTACTTTTAAAATGACCTTCTGAGATACTACGCGTCTGTTTTCGATAATTAAGTTTCAGTTATAAACCTGAGCGATCTCAACACCAGGGCTGCACGAAGGCTTATCATTGCTCTGAATAATAATCTCCTGCGAGTCATCCCTATCGACGGCCTCATCTTGACCCGCGCCCAGATTGGGATCAATAGCAAACTCATCTTAAATAAAAATAACTAAACACCTTAAGTTGTTGACACAGTTCTGATAAAAAACTAATGTACGTAACGTAAATCAGGTCGAGAGAAAAAATGTTTGTATTGTTTATTATCGCGAAGCTGAAAATGTATTGTGTCGGAAGTGCAGCTCGACTTCGCAGCAACAACGCAGAATAGGGTCAGGTCAATTGATATAATGACTATGCGAATGTAAATGTAAAACCTATAAGTAAAAGCTTATCAATCTCATGGCACTCTGAGACTGTTAACATCCAAATGCTCTAGCAACGCCCTGCCGGGTCATGTAGATTAGTGGTCAATTAGATTCCTTATCTATGTAATTGAATTGAAATAAAATTTAAAAAATATGCTTCAAAGACTCAAAGGTGCGATGTTCTAAGAGATAGTTATTTTTATATTTTATAAGTATGTTAGAATAAATGCTATCAACAGTTTTGCCCTTTGATTTCTTAGTTTGATCATTGATAAGACATTCGCGAAGAACATGTGCATAAAGGTCGATGTTTCGAATTACATTGTTAATGTTAGGTTGATGAGAATAGATACATTTTTATGTACGTCTACACAAAGATACAAAATTGAAAAGAAGATACGAAACCGCAAGACGAGAGTAGTCCACCAAAGCGGAAAATCGTGTAAATCGTATGGAAATTACGTCGTTAGCAAGTAATTTTGATGGAAATTAAAATCGAGCTCGAACGTTTTGCAATCTCAGCAGATTGTGTACGCACAGACACTCGTTACAGATACGACTCGTTCAGTCGGCGGCGGTGGCGCCTGCCTCATTTACATAAATATGTATATTGAGACAACATCACATACATTGTAGTCCGAAAGTAAGCTTTTATTTATATTTCCTTGTAATATGAAAAACAGGAACATCGAAGGTGCCACAAACACACCGAACCAAGGCCATCAACAAATATGTGTTGGTGCGGGAATCGAACCCGCGAGCCTTTGTCTCAAGAAGAAATTTTTATACTATTGTTTTTTTCATGTAGGTACCTAGTCTTACTCTCACAATCACTACGAATTAAATGACATCTCACATGTGTACCTCACGGTTCAGGCTGTAGGCAGGACGTGTAGGCCATGCCAATGAAACGATTATTTAGTCTCGGGGCTCTGTAAGTGCAATCTATAAACATACCTACATATTTTTTTCGGATTGACAATTTATTACTTTAAATTTCTCTTAGCTTTTTACTATGTGGCGACAAAGTTTTATTCCGCAACACCAAAGAAATGGACGCACACACATAACATAAAAAATATGGCTAAAAAGAAGACTTGCAAGTAAATTTTCCGTCATCATCATTTATTTAATAACTGTACATACACGATTTATAAGCCAATACATCATCTAAAAATTAATTACGGAGTGCCAACTACATTTTATAAAAAAACTAAACTAGATGGCGTTGGCTATACATTACATCACGCAACCATTTGGTTTTGCCGGAAAGATAAGAGGCAGTAAATATTACCGTTGTATTATAATGATCTGGTCAGACATGCGATATACTATGTCTCCGTTCTATTTTTGAATAAGTGGTGTGTTGCAATTAGCCATACCATGCAAATAATTATCATTCGTTATAATTATTATATATTATAAAACGGTTTTCGAGGACTCACTCTCTCTTATTATCCCTCGTAATGTTAACTAAAATAATATTAATATTTAGCATAATTTAATTCTCTGTACATACATAATTTAAAATAAATAAATGCAAGTGTGAAATTGCTTGCGAACTATCTTCAAATACATAATAATATTATGATATGTATAGAGGATACTTCATGTATAGAGGACCGCCCCAGGTTGGTTACACCAGTGTGCCCCGCCAGTTGCCCTATTTTATTGAATGTGTAAATTATAGTTAAAGTTATCTATCCTACTATGATTCGAGGATACGCTTATACCATGATTTAAGATTTGGAAAAGTCATGGTTTCACGATTCAGAAACTATATAAACTGTGGGAGAGCCACGCTTCTGACTCACTCACTGACTCACCGATCATCAAAATTCTAAGGCACTTCTAGCAGACCTAGAACCTTCAAATTTGGAACATAAGTAGTGTTTGGTGTATGAATCAAGGAAAAACTAAAATATTTTTGAATTTTGATCTAGTTTGCTAGATATATGAACTTCAAAATAACTTTGTAATCCTATATAAATATCATACCGATATATAGGATTACCACGTTATATTTGCAGTTCAATAGATGTTAAGAATTTTCTACAAAAAGGAATGAGATCCCATCAAAAACAATACTTGTAAAATAAAACCAAGTCTCGCAACTACCGTTAAAAGTGGTGAGATCCATGTTTTGCCAAGTCGGTTATTCATTTATTTTTACAATTATTAATACTTTACTTGTGAGATATATTGTGTTTTAAGTCAGTCGTAAATCGTAAATACAAGACTTGTACATATTAGTGTTACATTAAGCATGAGAGAGACGAACTACTGATGTAATAGGCTGTGCTTTGATAATATGGGCAGATTAAAAGGGCACGAAAACAAAATAAGGTTAATAAAATTTGTAATTTTTAAGTAATATTTATCTATCAAAAATGCGAACTTTGTTAATGTAAACGAGTACCTTTATATTTACAGACTACGTATACACGCTTAGTCGACAAAGTAGTTAACCTGCTTTATTAATTTACCCTCATCAGCTTCGCGTGCACCCGTCAGAAGGCAACTGTCGAGGTCTGTAAGTAGCGACAGTGTCCAACAAAATTACACAACTCACAAACTTTTCTTTGACTCTTCTTCACGAAAACATGTGGTATTTACTTAGATCAAATGAATTTACCTTGTAAAATGTGAATGATCGACATGAAAATTAGAATACCTGTAACGTTTAACGTTTTAAAGAAATATATTGACTCGGCCATCGCATCAAAACGCAGTATTTTATATTTCATAAGTAATACAAAATTATATTCTTAGTTAATTGTTCAGTGCGATCATTGCCAAGTCAATATATTTCTGCAAAACGTTATTAACGTTATAGGAGCTGAATGAGTTAATAACCGACTGCAGAAAACCAAAGTTATCGACATAGCTTGCCGGATTAATAAGCTGAAATGGCAGTGGGCTGGCCATATCTGCCGCAGAACTGACAACCGTTGAGGTAAACGAGTTCCGGAGTGGAGACCGCATCTTGGTAAACGTAGTGTAGGACGGCCTCAGGCCAGATGGAGTGACGATCTGCGCAAGAGGGCTGGCTGGAGTTGGATGCGAGTAGCCGTAGAGCGATCAAAGTGGCGAGCATCAGGCTCTCCTACGCCTACGTCCAGCAGTGGACTGCAACAGGCTGATGATGATGATAATGTTCAGTTCGATCATTGCCAAGTCAATATATTTCTTTAAAACGTTATTAACGTAATAGGGACTGAATAAATTAATAACCGACTTGGTATTACAAGGATCTTACAACTTTTTACGATAGACCAGCAGAGAAGCGAAACTTGTTTTTTTGACAAGTATTGTTTTTTATAGGATATCATTTATTTTTGTAGATAATCCGATTTTTTTCTTCCTGGTATCTTAACTGCAAATGTAAGTTTGTATCTGCGGGTATATGTATGGGATTACAATGTTACTTATGCAGTTAATGTATCTAAAAAGCTAGTTCTAGACCGAAACTGAAAAATAATTTTGTTATTCCTTGATTCATACACTAAACACTAAATATATTTGAAATTCAAAGGTTCTATGTCTGCTGGAAGTGCCTTTGAATTTTGATGATGGCTCAGTCTGTGAGTGAGTGCCAAAATTACGAAACTACGACTCGTTATTCTTAAACTAGTACAAATTGAATGAAACTTGAAATATTCCGTGTTTGTACAATGCCTTGAAAATTCAAGCTTCTGATTATATCAAAAACGAAGTTATAGGGGGTGAAAATGGCCTGAACTACTTCGAGAAAAGGATGGTAAATAGTATTTATTACGATGCCAAAAGGCAAGATTTGATTTAGACTTATTCCTAGTAACCAATTGAGTGGTTTAATATTACAGAAGAATAGCTAGAGCCTAGCCGACTTTAAAAACGAAGAGTTCGTTATATTGTATCGTATGTCTCCCGCACCCTGCACGTCTGTCTCTGTCATTCACGTCGAAACACGTCGAGATCACTGTACTAGCGCATGAATGTACGTTATCCAAGTACCTCACCGGTGAGATTTAAAACATGTTGAGTAAACCTATATAAAAATATATTTTTAATCCGTCCCAACTATTATTGAAATAATGATGTTGAACGTACAACTCTGTTCCAGTAGCTCTGGTGCCATATCCAAGGGTTGCAAAGGTGGCAGACCGCAGTCACACATAGTGCTCGCTAGAGTTGACAAATGCTGACTCATGATCCATGCATCAATATCATTGGACGCAACCAACAATCGCCACGATGATGAAGATGGAATATTAAAACGATTTTATTTCAGTCATGACCTCATTCATAGGCTACGTTGGTTCAAATCAAAATTATCTGTGATGAAAGATTTTTTCTGTGATTACTGCTGTTACAATATGAATTGTAAAATTGTGGTCTTACTAGGTACTTATTTAAAAAAATATTAATCCTGCCGTGTAGTAGTTGTAATTTATAGTTAATACGAAAAACCACACGAATCAAAATCATAGAAATATTGTATACATATTGGATTAGTAGGTCAAATGAAATGTCGTGTCGTGGACAATTTACTAAAACCTAATTACTATCATAGAACTCACGACAGCGGAAAAATGTAAATAAAGAACATAAACTGTAAAAAAAACTAACAAAGTCTCACACTTTGCGCAATGTAAAGTATCTTAAGATGTTGCGGCGGTTTGTGTAATGTTCTTCGCATCCATAAACGTCCTAATAATATCAGTCTGCAGTCTCAATTGATACTACAATCGTAACTCAACTGGATAGTGTACTGAAATATGACGCGATTCTAGGATCATTTTTATCCTCAAAGGTTTTTCGGGCTCGAAGTGATCGCACTTCTACGTAATACCTATTTGTCACCATATTGACAACAATATGACTGAAGCATATACTAACGATTAGTATGTATTTAGTTTTCCCTAGCTTTACTGAGAGCATCGAATCATCTCATAATACTTGAAAATGTTTAGATTTTGTAGCAAGGCATTATGATAATCCAAGTTGTGAGTTGGTATTTTAGTTCTCATCTAAACTGTCTCGATGCGATGGCGTGATAGATAAATTAACATTCAAATAATGTTACTCTCTTACATTTATAATTTAGTAGAATTAAATTTAACAAAACAATGGTGGTTGAAACATTACTGGACGAAGCAAAAATATGTTCGTTCTTCATTGCCTTGGAGTTTAAATTCAGGATAACAGTCGGGCCGCACGACAGGCGCTGGGAAAGTTTGCAAAGTATCGCCCTCGGCAAATATGTGTTTGCGTGTGTTGGGCTTGCGGGATTCCACTCGAGAACCAAAATATGAGCGTTCGTGGCAAGCATCCGGGCCACCTGCGGTGGACACGTGGCGTGACCCCGGCCAGTCAGAGGGGATGGAACTTTTAAATATTGGTGGTGAAGAATGGGCGTTTGGACTAATTTGTTACCAGTCATAATTATTATGTTGTGAAGACTCGCAATGAGACGAGCAGTTTAAATGTTGTCACTTTTTAAAACTTTCATTCTGACTCATTTTAAACGAACAAACTGTCCTAAAGTACTTTTACTTAAAATTTAATACATCTTATTCAATAAATTTATTTTTTATTCAGACCTCAGCTGGTGGAAAAACTCTACAAATCAATAATAAACGTTATAGGCCTGAGTCTGAAACGTTTCTTATTGATTCGTTAGAACTGTGTGCACCTACTTTCGCTCAGTCCTCAGCAGCCGCGGCCGACTGCCCTGACTTGCCAGTTAGAACCATGAAAGCGCAATTTCTAATCGCTTATCGCGAACGTCGTGCCTGACACGTGTGCTCACAGTCCATTGATTTTCTACTGGAACTTATAATTCCACTGGATTCACGTATAGCGTGAAAGTTTATACTTTAAGTTCAACTTTATGTTTTTAGTTCAAGATCTCGCTGTTACAACTTTACTACAACCACGAGGGTTTTACGTTTAACGCCAAATGGTGTTATCTCTCATTCACTCGGGCCACAAATAGGAGGCGCTGTACCTATAGGGTTACGTGCCCTCCATGGCGCGTGTCCGGACGTCAGCAGCGGCGACAGCACATCCCTGGCAGACACAGCACTAGCACTCACTCGCGTCACCGCGCCCAGCCGGCCGTGTCGGCGCCCGCTCGCCCGCTCGTCAGCTCGCGCTCATGCCGCTCGGGCGTCGGGCGTGCGCGCGTGACGTAACGCCGCGCCACACTGCAGCGTACTCCGCGCGCGCCCGCCGCGCCTGCGCGCCCCGCGCCCCCGCGCCCCCACGCCCGGGCCTGCAGCCGCCCGCCCTACCAGCCCGGCGCAACTAAATACACACATCATCAGGGAAACTACCACTATCCAATAAACCCAAAATGAATGGCTGCTTTAGCTTCCCAATAGCTAGAAGAAAGTTTAACTCTACTAAGACTTAGTTTTCATTTGGGTATTACTTACGACTTGCGAGGATCCATCCAGTTAATGTTGATATAAAACATTATGATTATTTACATAATTTAGTTACTTTAAGGTATATTTTTTTCAGTCAATGCAATCAAAAATGCTACCTATCATGCCGCATTTATGACCTCGTAACCTACAAATCAAAATCTATAGACTGTTCTATGTTGACCTATAAAACTTGGCAAAGCAGGGGTTCAAATCAAAAGGGGAGAAAAAACTAAAAAGTTACTTTATATAGTTATTTGTTGCAATATTATAGTTTTTCGTATTGCATTGCAATAATAGGTAGGTAGGGTAAATGATACAGTGATTGCCCACTTTAGGAAGTAATACATAGTTTTATTTTAATATATTTTTTTATTTAAATAATTGGGTAGCAGTGTGTGATTTTAGATACCGTTGGTTGGACTTTATTTATAACTAATTCCCAGTTGACCCTAACGGGGGCGGTTGGGCTAATAGCTTTACCAAAATGCGTGACTATCAGTCTGAAAGTGCGTACAGTACAGAACGGATTATGTTTTACCACCTTTCGTTTGAGGAGCTGAACTTCCATAATTTTAGCCACAGAAAATTATTACAACCGGCTGCAAATACTGCTTTTTAGGGTTCCGTAGTCAACAAGGAACCCTTATAGTTTCGTCATGTCTGTCTGTCTGTCCGTCTGTCTGTCCGTCTGTCTGTCCGTCTGTCTGTCCGTCTGTCTGTCCGTCTGTCTGTCCGTCCGTCTGTCCTGGCTCGTTCTCCGCCGTTTCTGCACCGATTGTCACGAAAATTGGTGGCGAAATTATCAGTTTGCATCTCTATGCATACTGATAATTCTAGAATAGGTTTTTAAAATTATCGAAAAATAATTATTTCGGTTTTTATGATACATGGGACGGACGAACAGACTAGTGCACATACCTAAAAATTATGATACAACCATCAAATAACCCAATATTTAATTACTCTTAACTCCTGATTCTTAGGGTCGCGACCTTTCTTCATCAGCTAGCCTGATACACTACCGATATTTAAAACTAATAGTATAAATGTGCAAACAGTATTGAAAGAATTATCAATTAACTCCTAAACATTAAGGAGTTTCTGAGATCCCATCATCAGACCATGACATTCTAAGAACAAAATCAACTAAACACTTAATACACCTTCAAACATTTTTTTTATTGCATAACTGCTTACAGAGCAATCACGAAACAAACATACAAAACAAAGCAACAATCGGTTAGACAAATTAAAATCTCCTCCTTTTGGAAGTCGGTTAAAAAGTAATTAATTAACTAACTACTATGTACTTTACTTAATATAAATTTTCACAATAAAATGTTACAGTCATTAATTAACTTTAAATAACGTCATGACATGAATGAATACAACAACTTTTTCCCAGTAAGACACCAAATTAATAGTACAAAATTACACGCGGAAATCTATGAATGAAATATTTTGCTAGAATGTTGGCACTAAAAGACTTAGTATAATAATGAAATAAAAGAAGAAACAGTGCCAGCGCCTTCGGCGCTGGCACTGTTTCTTCTTGCTTATTACATTCAGTATAACCTAACGAAAATTTGGTTGATCGTATATAACATCGGATTCTGTAAAACCTAACCCAAACAAACCTAATGGGGTAAGTTAGGTTCGGTTTTAGGATACCTAAAAATTATGTCAAAATTATATGAAAATTCATAAGTCTTATTTTGACGAAATAACATCGGATTCGGTAAAACCTAACCCAAACAAACCTAATGGGGTAAGTTAGGTTCGGTTTTAGGATACCTAAAAATTATGTCAAAATTATATGAAAATTCATAAGTCTTATTTTGACGAAATAACATCGGATTCTGTAAAACCTAACCCAAACAAACCTAATGGGGTAAGTTAGGTTCGGTTTTAGGATACCTAAAAATTATGTCAAAATTATATGAAAATTCATAAGTCTTATTTTGACGAAATAACATCGGATTCGGTCAAACCTAACCCAAACAAACCTAATGGGGTAAGTTAGGTTCGGTTTTAGGATACCTAAAAATTATGTCAAAATTATATGAAAATTCATAAGTCTTATTTTGACGAAATAACATCGGATTCGGTCAAACCTAACCCAAACAAACCTAATGGGGTAAGTTAGGTTCGGTTTTAGGATACCTAAAAATTATGTCAAAATTATATGAAAATTCATAAGTCTTATTTTGACGAAATAACATCGGATTCTGTAAAACCTAACCCAAACACACCTAATGGGGTAAGTTAGGTTCGGTTTTAGGATACCTAAAAATTATGTCAAAATTATATGAAAATTCATAAGTCTTATTTTGACGAAATAACATCGGATTCGGTCAAACCTAACCCAAACAAACCTAATGGGGTAAGTTAGGTGGTAGGTTAGGTTAGGTAGGTTAGGTTAGGTTAGGTTAGGTTAGGTTAGGTTAGGTTAGGTTAGGTTAGGTTAGGTTAGGTTAGGTTAGTTAGGTTAGGTTAGGTTAGGTTAGGTTAGGTTAGGTTAGGTAGGTTAGGTTAGGTTAGGTTAGGTTAGGTTAGGTTAGGTTAGGTTAGGTTTTTTTTTTTTTTTTTTTTTTCAGATTAGAGTTTCAAGAGTGTTATATTTGAATTTCAAAGTTTGTAATTTTGGAACTTTCGATTAATTATGAGAAGAACTTTTGTTTGACTTTCCCCTGCTAATGGATACAGGATCCGGTGCAAACAAGTTAGGAATTTACTGTTATGTGATTAGGAACTTAAGTTTTATTTATCTTTTTCAGTCGTGAGACTATTGTTGTCACTAAGTGATTAAAAGTTTCGATAGGTTGGTTTTTGGTGATAAGTTCTGTGATTCTGTAAGGATGTACCCGATTGTTGTTGCACACCATCTCATGGTCGTGCCTCTCTTTGCCGAAAATAGGGCAACTTTCGAGTAGATGTTTGACATCCTGTACAGTACTATCGTCGCAAGGGCAGACGTCATTATCGATGATCTTAAATCTCTTTAAGTAAGACTTATGAAAGCCGTGACCAGTTAGGATTTGCGTGAGTTCAAATGTGATCGCCTGCACTTTTCTGAACTCTCCTATGTCATTTAATTGAGGGAACCAGGTGGAGATGAGGGAGTTTTCGGTGTCATTTTTATATTCCTCCTGCCACAGGGCAGCGGTCTTTTTCCTTATGTGGTGCTTGACATAGGAGATTGGGAACAAGGTTGTTCACATTTGGGACTTTCATGGTTGCGGCTTTCTTAGCGTTCTCGTCTGCAAGTTCGTTTCCTACGATACCAACGTGGGCCTTCACCCAAACGAACTCCACGTTGATAGACAAGTTGATCTTGAGATCATGAAGCATGTGGTGGATTGAGCAGACTGTCGGGTCGGTGTTGCTTCTGTCCTGAAGCGCTTTGAGGGACGAGAGGCTGTCTGATGCAATGACAGCATTCTGCCCCCTCGCAGATTTCAAGAGCCATTGAAGTGCAGTCTCTATAGCGGTAAGTTCGGCTATGAATACAGTGGATGTGCGCGCTAATTTTTTCTTTATGATTTCAGGTCTCGTGCTGGAGGGGGTGAAGATTGCTGCCGCCGACCCGACTGCTCCGTCTTCGAGTTTGCTCCCATCGGTGAAGATGCGGATGGGAGTGTTGCCGCAGAGAGCGTCTGCTTCTTCTTGGGTGTTGGCCTCTTCGTAAGCGATGGAGACACGTTCTGCTGGATGAAGAAGGTTCCGGACTGGCGTATTGCGACGAAGAGTGACGTCGGAGGGTAATTCATTGTAAGTGCCGGTGCTCTTGATATTTTGTATCTCCATCGCTTCGTGGACGGCGAGGTGGAGTGGGGTAAACTGTGCCAGAGCTATGGCTGCAGCAGCAGACACCGTTCGGAAGCCCCTGATAGACCTGATGGCGAATTGCCTCTGGAAGGATCTCAGTGCCTTCCTCACGGTGTAAAACTGGACAGCCTTGCCCCAGATGCCCGCAGCGTACGTAAACATCGGCTGGATGACGTGTCGGTAAATTGTTTCCACGTTCGCGGAGTGGACGCCCCAGGTGGGCCGGACGAGTTGGCTGAGCTTTTTGAAAAGCTTGGTCGCTTTGCCGATAACATATTTGCTATGGCTGATAAACCTGAGGCGGGCGTCGATGACAACACCTAATAGCTTGATCTCCGGGCAGAACGGGATTGGAGTGTTATCCATGGAGATACGCGCGAGTTTAGATGCCGGGGTAAATGCGATGGCCTGCGTCTTAGTTGGGCCAAATGTGAGTTTGGCCTCTTTGCCCCATTCAAATATTGCTTGGAGCGATTGGTTGGTGATCGCCTGGACGTTCTGAACAGAAGGCGCCTTGACCAGCAAGAGGACGTCGTCAGCGAAGGCCTGTATGCGGGCTCCAGGCGGTAGGTCTGTCTCCAGGAGCTCATCGAGTATCAGGTTCCAGAACGTGGGCCCACATACCGACCCCTGTATGCAACCTTTCGACGTCGTCTTGGTAGCGGAGGAGTTGCCGAATCGGAGCGTGGTCTTCCGATCCTCCAGGTAACTCTTGATGAGATGGTAGATGTTACCCGGGCACTCAGCGAGCTTCAGACGGTGCAGGAGGAGGGGCCACCACGCGTGGTCGAACGCCGACTTGATGTCCAGTGAGACTGCGACCACTTGTTGTCCCTCTGTCCTGGCCAGCTCGATGAACGAGATGGCGTCCTGTAATGCGTCAACTGTGGAGATCTGCTCCTTAAACCCGTACTGATTCCTGTTATATTTGGATGCTCTCTCCATGTGAAATACCAAACGCTTGGTGATGAGCTTCTCCATTAGCTTGCCGAATACAGGCAGCAAGCCAATGGGTCGGTAGGACGAGAGATCGTTCGGGTCATCCTTGTTGGGTTTGGGCAGAATTTTAATCAGAGCTGACTTCCAGATCTTGGGGAAGTAGCTGATTTCAAGACAGCGGTTGAAGAGCTGGGTGAGGAATGTGGGGATCACTTTGAACGTATGGTGACATATGTCTGATGTGAAGTGGTCCATCCCGGGAGCTCTGCTAGGGTTCATGTAAGTGAAGCATTCCTCTACTTCCTCTTCGGTGAATGGGACGTCGTCATTGGCGTCAGACCGCTCATCGAACCTGGATCGCATCTCCTGCTGTCGCTCTGTAGTGATCCGTCGTGTCATCGGGGAAGAAGTGCTGGAGTAGGGCCTCAGCAGTAGATTGGCTGCTATTCGTGAAGTTGGCGCCGACTTTAAGGGTTTGAGGTGGTCTGCGCTTCGGGGCGTCTTTGATTATACGATTGGTCAGCGACCAAACAGTTCTCTTTCCCCTGGGCACTGCAGAACTCTCGGAAAGTGCTTCCGTAGATGCCTTGGAGAGTGCCTTCGTATAAGCAGACTTGGCATCATTTGTGTGCTGCAATGGCGTCGTCTAAAGGCCTGCCAGAGGCCTTCAGATCATGCAGTCGGTGGTGTGCTTTGATGCAAGTCCTTTTTGAGGTTCTCCAGTTCCTTCGCTCCACCAGGGGTTGAACTCATTGTTCATTGACTTTTTAGGGAACTGATGCCTCGCAAGCCTGTGCCATAACATCATTGAGCGTAGTTATTGAGTCGTCTATTTGTTGCTGGTTAAAGTTAGTGGGTGGGTTGTTGGTTAAATTAGATTCATTTATGTATTGTGTTAGGTTCTCTTTAAATTGATTCCAGTTAGCTTTGCGGGTGTTATATTTAAATGTTGTTGAGGAAAGGGGTCGAGTAATTTTATCTTTGTTTAATATAATAAACTCAATGGCGTTATGGTCAGACTTAGGACAGGCTGCGAGGTTGACTCTCCAATCGCCTAGTTGGGACATAAGGTTGTCCGATACGAGCGTTACGTCCAAGATCGAGGAACAGTGACGGCCAAAGCGAATGGCCTCAAAAGTCGGGGTGTTACCCCGATTGGCAATGGACATGCCGTTGGTTGAGGCCATATCAACAATGTCGTCACCCCGCGAATCCGATACGGGCTCCCCCCACTCGGGGTGCTTCCCATTTAGGTCGCCCCCGAGTATACGGTATGAGCCATCGGAGTACGCCAAAAACTCGATCATGGCATCCATGGTCTTGTGCGGATCGTTGCCGGGTTCGATGTAGGCGGATGCAATGTACAGCTTCCTCTGTCCTAGAGTCAGCTGCACGACCGCCAGATTCGATGTGGAGAGTTGCGCCATTCCAAGGGTGAGTCCCAGTTGGGTTTTGGTCATAACACAAGCTTTAACTCTGCCAGTTGTAGCGAACTGGTGAATATCAATATTTGGGATAGGGCTTACTGTATTTAAGTTGCCGGTGTACGGTTCACTAACGATTGCGACAGAAAAGTCGCTAGACACGAAGTATTTTAAAAACTCTCGTTGAGCTAGGAAGCAACGATTGAGGTTACACTGCATCACTTTAATGTTAGGGACTTTAATAACCATAATCGGTTTGCTGGTCAATGCGGGATCTCATGGTCTGTATGCGGGGGCATAGTTTGGAGTTAGTGGCGCAGTGTTTCGTGTCGAGTTTGCTTCCCGTCTTCTTATTGTAGCCTACACAGTTGTAGCACGTCCTCTTCGTCTCGTCATTCTTCAGGGGGCAAGTTAAGGGAGCTGTGGTCAACCTTGGCGCAGAGGGAGCACGGGTAAAAGTCTGCGCTACACTTGGTTCGTGTATGCCCGAACTGTAGGCACTTGAAAACACTGCACGAACCTCGTGTAGTCGTCCACATGCACCCTCTGGTGGTCTATGTTGACCCGACCGCTCTCCATCACGTTACGGCGCGAAGTGGGGTCTACCTCTATAACCGCGTTGTAGAGGTTGTCAGTTGCGGTTCCTCAGCAGGAAGCATATGCGGATGTCAGTGACCGCATTCTGCCCTTGGATGACACTGGGCAGCTCCTCTCGCTTAATATCCTTGGGGATCCCCTTCACAATGAGAAGTGGCCGGCGGAGCTTGCCTCCTCTGCATTGAGTCCGGGGACTCCCTTGGTGCGAGTGATAGTCTCCTCGCATTGCTTCCTGCTGTCGAATTCGATGCGCACTTTGCCGTTCGACACGGGTTGGATTTTAGCTGGAGCGTACTTATGCCCCTTGAAGGACACACTCTTCTTCCAGTCGTCCATCACGTCCTGGGGCCTCTTGTTAGCGTCCGTAGACGTAACGATGATGGCCGGCTTCGGTGGGACGACCTTCTTGGGGGCAGGTGCTGCCAACATGGACGCGTACGACGCATTGCGGGCTGTAGAGGTGGACGGAGCTGTAGGTTTGGGTTTGAGCTCGTCCTTGAGCTTCTTCATCTCCTCGCGCATAGAAGAAATTAATTCGCGCTGAGCACCACCAGCAGATGCGCTGGGTAAGTTGGAGATGTGGAGGCTTGAGACAAGCTCAGGCTTGAACGCCTTTAGTTCCGCGCGCACACACGTCGACACGATGTCTTTAAGTTCCTGTGGCGTCGTTACGGGCAGTTCGGTGCACACGCCAGACAGAGTTGGGGTAGGAGAGGGGGGTCGCGACAGGGGGATGTCGGGGGGGAGGTCTCGGGCGGTGGTGTCGTCACCTTCGCCACCTTCGCCACCCTCCACCCAATCTGCAACCTTCTTGATCTCCTTCGTTGCCTCCAAAATCTCCATTTTGTTGGCCCTAGTGACCGAGTTCCCTTGCTTCAGGGCCGACTCAATGTGTTCGCACAGTCTGCGGAGAGTAGTCCTCGCTGAGGTGCAATTCCATACATTGGCCATGGATGTTGGAAGGGGACGTGGGCGAACTTCCTTAGACATGTTGGTAAATAAAGATGAACTATCCAATAAAACAAACTATATGTAAGACTAAACTGAACTACTGTGATAAACTGTACTGTGATAAGCTATAAAAACTGTGATATTAGTATGTAAGTATATTTAAGTAGTTGTAGGTAACCAAAACTCCCTAGGAAAACTGGTAATTCGAACGAAAAGTATCACCCGAAAAACAGTCGCCACCAGAAAACTTCAATCACCCACAAAAACTAAAATATAAGGAAAAACTAAAATTTTATTATTGTCAAAATGGTTTTGAGTATGTACTATCCTATTGCAAAAAGAATGATCAAAATCGGACCACAAACGGTTAGGTTAGGTTAGGTTAGGTTAGGTTAGGTTAGGTAGGTTAGGTTAGGTTAGGTTAGGTTAGGTTAGGTTAGGTTAGGTTAGGTTAGGTTAGGTTAGGTTAGGTAGGTTAGGTTAGGTTAGGTTAGGTTAGGTTAGGTTTAGGTTAGGTTAGTTTTTTTTTTTTTGGTTTTTTTTTTTTTTTTTTTTTTTTTTTATCATGTATTTGTCGGACTATGAGGGGAGGCGGTGCGCGTGAGCGCGTGTCCGCGATTTGATACAGACCCGCCAAAGTATATTTCCAATGAATGGAGACATAAGTCGAAGAAGAAGTACAAATTTATCGCTAAGGGACTAAAAACCTATAAGTGAGAGGATTTTGAGTTAAAACCAAGTTATCTAAGAAGATAAGGTGGTGTGAGAAGAGGGAAAGTTGGGAAAGATAAGTCGAAGAAGTACAATATTTAGAAGAGGAGTAAAATATTACGAGGGGGGTGTGAAAAGAAAGAGAAACAACATTGATGGAAAGTCGAAGAATGAGCCTAAGTGACGGAGGCAGCCATGCATACTGCGGCGCAGCAGCGGCGAGTGTCGACGACGGTATATGCCCCGAGCAACTTTGCGACGACTCCCACGGCGGCCGCACCTGCTGCAGCTGACTGCTTGGCTCGATGCTGATGACGATGGCTGACTAAAAGCCGACGTAGTCG
Organism: Cnaphalocrocis medinalis; assembly: GCA_014851415.1. Lineage (NCBI taxonomy): Eukaryota > Metazoa > Arthropoda > Insecta > Lepidoptera > Crambidae > Cnaphalocrocis > Cnaphalocrocis medinalis. Next base: position 14,683,208 of record CM026287.1, on the reverse strand, counting down.
ACTCGAGATGCGATCCTGTTTCGCATGGATATAATGCGCGGACAAGTGTCAGAAGTGGCGCTGTGTTTGTCGTCACAGCCACGTTTGTCCTTATTGTATTTCTCATTGTAGAGAACACAATTAAGGCAGATGGTTCGCTTCGGGTCGTCCTTGACCGGACAGTCTGAGAAGACGTGGTTCGGTGATGCGCAGTGTGAGCAAGCCTTGGTGGTATTGGGGCATTTCCCCTGGGTATGCCCGAACTTGAGGCATTTGAAGCACTGCAAGAACGGGCTGTAGTCGTCGACATGAATGCGACAATGGTCGACATTAAGGCGCTCATTTGCGATCACTGCCTTCCAGACTGCCGGTACCGCGGTGAACACTGCGTTGTATAGAGTGTCCTTTCGGTTGTCCCGGACAAACCGAAGCTTTAAGATCGTCGGACGCCTTGCAAGCGTCGTTTATCGCAGGGTTCTGCGTTTTTATTAAGCGCGCCAAGTCCTCCTTAGGGGTGTCTTTGGGGACACCCTTCAGAATGAACATCGGCAGCAACTTTTTAGACGGCGCTGCATGTATCTCCTTTTGGCCCTTAAGTCGGCGCAAGGAGTCCTCCCTCTGCTCAACTGTGTCGAACTCGATCCCTCAGTTTATTGTTGGAGAGACGGAGGACGCTTGCGGGGGCATAGTTGCTGTCCTTAAAGGAGATAGCACGTTTCCAGGCACGCATGACGTGTTCATGGCCGTCAACCTTTTGTGTTGTCGCTACGACAATTGCTGGTTTCGCAGTAACCGGTGGTTTGGTATTGGTGGGGGTGTCGGATGAACCGGACTTATTTCGGCGTACAACCTCAGCAAACGAGGCATTCGGCGAAGATGTTGCGAGTGGCTGACGAGACGGGACTCCGATCGCCTTCTTAATTTGAGGGGCTACTTCCTCACGAAAGAGGTGTAGCTCGCCCTTTACGGCGGCCAGAATCTCCGACTTCAACTCGGTCTTAAAGTCATCCGAACGCTGGATCGTGGTGCGGTTTCCGGGCCAGTCATCTTCCTCATCGGATGTATCACCTGCGGCATTTGCGGCATCCTCTTGAGGCTTGATGACGTCCTTGTAGCGTACTAACGCACCAAAGATGGTCCTAGCAGCCAAGTCAATGGCAATCTTTCGAGTCACGTGTAACAGACTTATTACACCTGACATTGATGTTGATCGAGAGGCATGTTTCCTGAACACACTTAAAGAAGTCTGCAAAGGAGTGGATGTCTTCCTCCTTCCACTTTACTTCCGTTGCAGGCGTCGTCGCCACCGAACTTCGAGAAGAGCATCGGGACTCCTCCATTTTTCAATTTTGAAGTCACCGAAGTAAACTTCCCTTAGTCCAAGCAAAGACGGCACCAACTACAATCGATGGATCCAAACAGTACACTAAATACTATAAAAAGAATGAGCAAAATCGGTTGAGAAATGAATAAAATACTAACAAACTAAAATCCAGAATCTAAGCAAAAATCTACTAAGTGGAAAAACTACTAAAATTAACTAAAATAGGCGAAAATCTAAAAATGTTTCACGATAAAAGATGGTTTTGAGTCGATATCTAGGTGTTACAAAAGGAATTAGAACGATATTTGCATAAACAAAAAAGTGAGGTTTCGCCTCGACGTAATTTTCCCTACAAAAATTCCACCTAAGCGGCGAAATTTTTGTATGGGAATTTTTGAAGTGAAATTTCAAAGTCCTGAGTAGAAGTGACTATGGGGGGTAGGGGGGAGTGGGGGGTATCAAATTAAAGGGGATCACTAGCACTATAAAACACTAAAAGGAACTAATATTGTATTATAATTGGAACTATTTTTATTTGATTTTTGAAGTTTTGGGTTGTTTATGTGGATGATATACTAATGGTATCTCTCAAGTATGGGATGAAATCTATAAGTCCGAAAAATTAATTACTGAAAAACTATTAAAGGTGGATCCTTCGAATTTTGTTTATTTGGAAGGATAAATTAATAGCTTAATTCACTGTGAATATGAGCAGCGTAGGTGTCTTCTAAGTGATTTAGAATCGAGTTGGTTAGGTTAGGTTAGGTTAGGTTAGGTTAGGTTAGGTGGGGGACTAAGGTGCATCGACCTCCCCGAGTGGCCCTTTCAGTTGTATTTTTGCCTCTGTGGTGGGGGCTGCAACTGAAAGGGTCCGGTGTCCCCCGGGCAACGGCGGGTGGTAATGCGTCCCACATTGCCACTCGCCGGCTAACGGATGCACACATCCGGCGGACCGACCCCGACGCTGCGGACCGCGCTCAGCGCACACCGCTCCGGGGTCCTTGTTGTCGCGCCGAGGGCTGGAGGACCGACATCTTTTTGTGGAACGTAGCGCAATAGGCCGGGCACGGAGGATGCCTTCGGTATCAGGGCCCCCTTTGCCGTGGGTTGGCGCGCTAGGGGGCTTGGCACCCGCTGTCGGCGCTTTGGCGTTCGGCGGGCCGGTTTCTGCGGTGGTCCACACAGAGGTTCTTTTGTTCTCCAGCCTTCGAGGTGGCCCTGTCCGGCCTCGGCCCGCGCGGGTTGCGGGATGTGCGAGTTGCGATTGACATGGGCCCTCGCTGGTTGTCGCGCGAACCCTTCACGGGGTGTTCGTGCTCCCCGCCTTTATGGTGGGTGTTGTCTGGTGGGGTATATGCTGAGTTCCACAAGCCAGTGGAAGTGAGGCTGCTGTGGCCTGCCGTCCCGCTTTTCCCTGCCGTAGTTCGTCTCCGCAATTCCAGCGGAGATGTTCCGCGGGTAGGTTTCGGGGCAGTGTCGGAAGTCTGTTGGGTGCCCTCTCATTTCTCTGCCCTGCAGCCAGCAGGGTGGGGTCTGTGAGGGGGGCTCGCAGTCGCCTCTCTCCGGAGTTCTGGCGTTGCACGCCAGCAACGTCGGGGCTTCCGGGGAGGGTGAGTGGAGGGCTGTGGGAGCTAAGCCCTAGGCCCCGATTGCCAGGGTTTGTGTCGGGAAGAGGCCGTGCTGGCGAGCCTCTCGCTCTTCGAGGGTGTGCCGCGTAGAAGAGCCTGCTGGCGGTTCACGTAGCCACCCCACAACGAGCGTGCAGGGAATGCCCCAGGGAGTTTTAGTGGGTAGGCCCCCGGGCGGACCCCGGGGGAGAGCCCCACACTACCCGGCCGTCTCCCAGCGGCCGGGTGTGCATAAGGCGGCGCCGACGACCGGCGCCGACGTCGGCTCCTTTTGAGCCGGCGGCATTTCTCCCTGGGAGATCAAAAAAAAAAAAAAAAAAAAAAAAAAAAGGTTAGGTTAGGTTAGGTTAGGTTAGGTTAGGTGGGGCGTGCCCCTCAGCGTCCAGGTCCTCGTCCTACGCCCCGGGCAACGGCACCCACTGACCACCGTAACGGAGTGGCAGTGTGGTGACCGGCTAAGAGAAGCTGAGACTTCCGAATCATCGCTGCGAATTGTATGTTCTCGAGTGTTTTTGCGATGTCTAAGAGAGTGACGCGAGCGTCGGTGCGCGGGTCCAGTCCTTCTAAGGATAGGCCCGCCACAGTGGTGTCCCCCGGTGTGGCTGGTCCTTTTAAGGATAAGCCCACCAACAACAACGTTTTGGCTTTGTCTGTGGTTTCCGATTCCGCTTGTGTTTTGGACTCTGTTGTTTCGGTAGCGGAGGTGGCGGCCCCGATGGTCGGCGCTTCCGCTAATACTTTGGCTGTTCGCAAGGACTCTGATATTGTCCGTGATGATTTGGAATTATGTGAAAGTGATATGGAGGTCGAAGCGTCGACCTCCACATTTGTGAAGGGATTGCCTAACAAGGCAAATAAGTTGAGTGCGACGCCCGCGGGCAGTAAATTTTTCTGCCGGGGCGTCTTTGAGTCCGAGAGTGAGTCCGATCGAGACACTCTCAAAGGTTCGTCGGGTGCTGAGAGCATGGCTAGTGCGGTGTCCGGCGACCGGACTAAGTTTTTAAAGTCGTCTCGCAAGCGAGCCGCAAAGAAGTCGCAGGAGTCCTCCGATTCTTGCGGCTCATCTGTGAGTCGGGCCTCATCGGCCAAACGCGGCTGCGGCCGTCCTGCCACCTCGGGCCACTACGTGGGTTTGGCTGAGTGCAAGGCGCAGACGGCCAAAGCCATTCGTGAGAAAAACGCGGCGGACTTGGAGGACAAGATCCGCCAGGTTAGGGCGAAATCGGGGTATGGAGTCTCTGCCTTCCTCGACTACTCCAACTTATCCGTGGCGGATTTGGTGGCGACGGCCCAGACTGACGCGGAGGAGATAATCTCCGTCGCGCTCAAGTCGGGCAATTTGAAAGGGACCCTTCAGAAGTCCCTTAAAAACCACGCGTGCTCATTCTTGGCTCTTTTAGCCGAGATGGGTAAACGCACAACTTCCGACGAGACGGCGGCGTTGCAGGCAACGGTCAGACGCCTCTCGGAGGAAGTAGTGAAGCTTCAGGAAGAAGTTGTGACTCTCCGGGCCGATAGAGCGGTGGCCGCAGTCTCCCCTTCCCCGGCACGTAAAGTGCCTAAGTCAGTTGCGCAAAAGGCGCCTTCAATTGTTGAGTCGGATCTCCTCGCCCAGTTCGAGGTGCGAATGGAGGAGATGCTTTCACGTAAATTGCAGGAGGAGAGATTCTATGTAAGCGCCCGCTTTGAGGGGATACAGGATCGTCTCCTCCCCGAGGTTCGTCTGCGTCCGCCTCTTGCGGCGGACAAAGTTAGAAAGGCGAAAGAGGCCTCTCCTGCTCCGGAGGTATTCATCCCTCCTCCTCCCCCCCCACCGCCCAAAGGCAAGGGCAAAGGGGTTGGGAAGAGGACGAAGACTGTGTCCCCTGAGGTAGTCCCCTCTACCTCTAAGGCCCCTGTCGTGGCGCTTCCAACGCCCATGGAGGCAGATGTTCTCCTCCCTTCGACCACTCCGGCCAATGAGGGCTGGAGTAAGGTTGTTGGGAGGAAAAAGGCCAATAAGGCCCGAAAGGCGGCTGAGTTGGAGGCTAACTCTCCTCCCAAAGCCTCTCAGAAGAAAGGAAAGGGGACTAAGAAGTCGTCCCAAGTGTCAGTGTCCCCAGTGAACTCGGCGCCAGCCAAGAAGGCTGCGCCGAAAGTGAAAAAGTTGGTCGCCCCCAAAACGGCGGTGGTTGTGGTCACCCTGACCAAAGAGGCCGCCGATAAGGGGGAAACCTATGAGTCCGTCCTAAAAAGGGCGCGCAACTCTCTAGATGCCGAGGCCCTCGAGTCGGCCAAGGCGAAGTGTCGTCAGACCCTGACGGGGGCTCGTTTGTTTGAGTTCCCGGGGGCGGCGAGCGCGGAGCGGGCTGACTCTTTTGCTGAAAGGGTGCGGCAAGCTATCTCTGGGGTGGCCAGAGTTGTGCGCCCTGTAAAGACCACCTCCCTCCTCGTCAGTGACTTGGACGACTCCGTGTCCAAGGAGGAGGTGGTCGCCAAGGTGGCCTCCGTTGGGGGGTGTTCCGTGGATGCCGTCAAATGTGGCAACATTCGGTCGGGTCGTGGCGGAATGGGGGCTCTCCGTCTAGAGTGCCCCATCACCGCGGCCAAGGCAGTTTTAGATGGTGGTCGATTGCTGATCGGTTGGTGCTCCGTGTCCGTGCGGGCGCTTGAAGACCGTCCTTTTAGGTGCTTCAAGTGTTACGGCACGGGGCACACTGGTGCCTGTTGCCCTTCGACGGCCAGCAGACGGGAGTTGTGTTTCCGCTGCGGCCAAGAGGGCCACAAGGCGGCGGCATGCAGCGCTAAGGAAGCGCATTGTACTGTGTGCGCCGAGACCGGCAAACCAGCCGGGCACAACATGGGGGGGAAGAAGTGCAATCCCCCCCCGAAGAAAGGTAAGCGGCCAGCTCTGTCTCGGGCTGTTGCTGCTGTCGCCGCTGATTCGGCGGCGAAAGATGGCGCGATGTCGGAATAATGGATATAGTCCGACATCGCGCCGTTCTGCAAGGGAACTTAAATCACTGCCGCTCGGCCCAGGACTTATGGATGCAGGTTCTGGCCGAGTGGCAGGTTGATTTGAGTATCATTTCCGAGCCATATCGCATCAATGATGCATGGTTTGGAGATAGTGACGGAGTGGTCGCAGTTTTTACTCGGTCGTTTTCTGATTCTTCCCCCCTTTCACTTTTAGAAAGGGGGTCTGGTTTCGTTGCGGTGGCCTGGGGGTCAGTTGCGGTCGTTGGGGTTTATTTTTCCCCCAACCGACCCTTTAGGGAGTTTGAGGTTTTTCTCGATACCCTAACCTCGGTTTTGGGCCGTCTGGCGCCGAGGCAGGTCCTGCTGGCAGGCGACCTGAACGCCAAATCGGTGGCATGGGGTAACCCTGCCTCCGACGTTCGGGGTCGCCTGCTCGAGCAGTGGACCATTTCCCGTGGGCTGTGCCTCCTGAATAGAGGTACGGTCCACACATGTGTCCGCCAGCAAGGAGGATCAGTAGTGGACGTTTCGTTTGCCACTCCGACCCTTGCCTCGAGAATTGAGGATTGGCGAGTGGACGAAACGGAATCGCTTTCGGACCACCGGTACATTAGGTACCGGGTCCGTGTTCAGGGCCTGCCGGATCTTCAACGATCTGTCCAGCGAGCGTCCCCGTTCAATCGGTGGGCGCTCTCCAAGCTGGATAGAGACTTGGCGAAGGAAGGGGCCTTTCTTCAAGACTGGCTTGGCCCGTCCCCCAGTGAGGACGTCGATGTGGCCGCCTCCCAGCTGCGGGAGTCCCTGACCGAGGTGTGTGATTTTTCCATGCCTCGGTCCCGCCGCCCCGATCCCCGTCATGCCATCTATTGGTGGACGGAAGAGATCGCGGGTCTCCGAGCAGCGTGTTTTGCTGCCCGGAGGGCGTATACTAATAGTAGACGCCGGCGGAGACGGGACCTCGAGAATGAGGCCCGCCTCTATGAGGCTCTTGTGGAGGCAAGACGAGCCACTAAAGCTGCCATAGGGGCGGCCAAGGATAGAGCTCGGCAGGAGATGCTGGAGGGTCTGGACCGTGATCCATGGGGGAGGCCATACAAGGCGGTGCGCAACCAATTGCGCCCCATTGGTCCTCCCCTGACAGAGACCCTCCAGCCTGCTCTCCTTGAGCAAGTGGTGCACGGGCTGTTTCCGGTACGTGATGTGTTGTTTGCCCCCCCGTCGATGGCTCCGCCTCCGGGGGACTCGGCGTCTCGTGAGAGCCCTGCTCCTATTTCGTCCGAGGAGTTTGGTGCCGCGGAATTGGTCCTCCGCGGCAAGAAAACGGCGCCGGGCCCTGATGGGGTCCCGGCGAAAGTTCTAGCGCTTGCCATCCCCGAGATGGAGCCGCGCTTCCGGGGCCTCTTCGACCGCTGTCTCGCGGTCGGGAGGTTCCCCCGGATTTGGAAACGGGGGCAGTTGTGCCTCCTGAGGAAGGAGGGGAGGCCGGCCGACACACCCTCGGCTTACCGCCCCATAATTTTGCTAGACGAGATCGGGAAAACCTTTGAGAGGGTTATTTCTTCCCGACTCGTCGAGCACTTGAGCAGTGTCGGCGACCTCTCCGAGAGTCAGTTTGGTTTCCGGGCAGGGCGGTCAACGATTGACGCCCTGACCCGTCTTCGGCATATCACCGAGGAAGCGGCGGCCGCGAGGGAGGGAGTAATAGCGATATCGTTTGATATCAAGAACGCTTTTAACTCCCTCCCTCATGTTGTCATTCTGGAGGCGCTCCGGCACTTCCGCGTGCCCATCTATTTGCAGGAGCTCCTCCGGGATTATTTAGAGGATCGTGAGATCCTCTATGTGAATAAGGAGGGTGACCTCAAAAGTCATCAGGTCCAGTCCGGCGTTCCACAGGGGTCAGTCCTCGGCCCCTTGTTGTGGAACGTCGGTTATGACTGGGTGTTGCGCGGACACCTTCTCCCGGGCATGAGTGTCATCTGCTATGCAGATGACACTCTCGTCACGGCCCGGGGGAAGACTTTCGAGGAGGCCGCCATCAAGGCGTCTGCGGGGGGTGATCTGGTGGCCAGGAGGATTGAGCTCCTGGGCCTGGAGGTTGCCCTCCAAAAAACGGAGGCAATGTTTTTCCCCCCTCCGCGCCGTCGTTTTCCCCCCAACGCTTCCATCGTCGTTGGGGGTTGTCGGGTCGAAGTGAAGCCCGAGATGAAATATCTCGGGCTTATTTTGGATGCGCGGTGGCATTTTGGCCCCCATTTCCGGGGGATGCTGCCGCGCCTCCTCAAGGCCGCCAATAGTTTTGGTTGGTTGTTGCCCAACTTGGGCGGCCCGAGCGCCAAATGCCGGCGGCTCTACGCCGGCATAATGCGCTCGATGGCGCTTTATGGTGCGCCCATTTGGGCGGATAGTCTGAGGAGGAGGGAGAACATCGCCCTCCTCCGAGCGCCTCAGCGCGCGATTGCACAGCGGGTCGCCAGAGCCTACCGCACAGTAGGCTTCTCGGCGGCCTGCGCCCTCGCAGGGACCCCTCCTTGGGAGGAGGAGGCGGGCGTTCTGGCTGCCGTCTATGAGTGGACGGCAGCCAAGAAAGCGAGCGGCGAACCGTACTGTCCTATTGAGAAAGAGGCAGTACGGAAGGAGGCCCAGCAAGAGCTCATCCTAAGGTGGACTGAGTCACTGGCCTCGGTCGAGTTCGGTCGGAGGACTGTGGAGGCGCTCGCTCCGGTCCTCGACCAGTGGCTCAAGAGAGAGCACGGTTTCCTCTCGTATCGGATGGTGCAGGTGATTTCGGGCCACGGCTGCTTCGGCTCCTACCTGCACCGGATACAAAGAGAGGAAACCAGTGCTTGTCACGAGTGTGGGGCCCCGGAGGATACGGCGCAACATACGCTCGCGGAGTGTAGCGCCTGGGGCCCCCAGCGTGACGCGCTAGTGCGCGTGGTTGGGAGTGATTTGGCACTCCCGGCCGTTATTAGGGCCATGCTGGCCTCTGAGCCGGCCTTTACGGCCTTTGCCTCCTTTTGCGAGGAGGTCATCTCGCAAAAGGAGGAGTGGGAACGCCTGCGCGAGCAGGACCCGCGCTCGAGTGCGCGGCGAAGGGCGAGGAGGGGGGGAAGACGCCGAACAGTTGCGCGGCATCTCCCTCAACTTCAGCGAGGAGGCCAGTCGGCAACCGGTGCGGGGGCACCGGTGTCGGCATTGCACAGGTCTCCTCTGCAGCCCGGTAGGGACGGTTCGGTGCTCCCGGCCGCCCCTATCACTCCCCCCACACCATCGGGGGGGAGTAGTGTCGGGCCCGCGCTGTAAGCGGGCTCACGCCTGGGGAGGGACGCGAAGGGAGGCTTCTTCAGCCAGATTCTCGTGTCCCCTCCCCACTCAGGCGTATGACGGGAGCACCCCTGGAGTTTTAGTCGGTAGGCCCCCGCGTGTCAGGCGGGGGAGAGCCCGACATAACCCGTCCGCCCCCCGGCGGCGGGTATGCGTACGGCATTTCTCCAGCGGTGATCCAAAAAAAAAAAAAGGTTAGGTTAGGGTGGGGGACTAAGGTGCATCGACATCCCCGAGTGGCCCTTTCGGTAGTAATTTTTGCCTCTGTGGCTGGGGGCATGCTACCGACAGGGGTCCGGCTGGTCCCCCGGGCAACGTGGGTGGTAATGCTTCCACATTGCCACCCAGCGGCTAACGGATGCACACATCCGGCGGACCGACCCCGACGCTGCGGACCGCGTCAGCGCAACCGCTCCGGGGTCCTTGTTGTCGCGCCGAGGGCTGGAGGACCGTCCCTGAGGACTTGCCGACCGTAGCGTAGTAGGGGCTACGGTCCCACGTGGTAGGTCGGCAGCCAGGACACCCTTGGTCCCGGCCTTTGGTGGTGGCCTTGTCAGGCCCCACCCCTGGTGTGGCGCCACCCTTTGGGTATGCCGCCGCGTACCCTTTTCGGGTGTGCGCCCCCCCCGCCCTTGTGGTGGGGGCTTGTGTTGGCGGGTCTGTTGCCGTGTCGCGCAGCCAGCGCGATGTGGCCTGACCTGCCGCCCCCCGCTTTCCCCGTTCCGGCGTCCGTCTCCGCAATCCAGCGGGGATGTTCGTTCGGGCGGGTTTCGGGGTTTTGGAGTGAAGCTGTGGGTTCCCTCTCCTCTCCCTGCCCTGCAGCCAGCAGGGTGCGGGTTTGTTGAGAGGGGCCTGCAGTCACCCCCGACGGAGTGCTGGCGTTGCAATCCAGCAGCGTCGGCATTTCCGAAGGGGGCGGTGTTGGGCCATGGGAGTGGCCCAGGGCCCTGTTACAGGGCCGTTGTGTGTTGAGGCCGTGCTGGCGAGCCTCTCGCCCTTCGAGGGTGGGCAGCGAACAAGGCTACGTGCCCGTTATCGTCGCCCGCCCCACAACGGGTGTTGCAGGAACTGCCCCGGAGGGGTTTAGTGGGTATGCCCCTGGGCGCTCCCCAGGGGAGAGCCCCACACTACCCGGTCGTCTCCCAGCGGCCGGGTGTGCATAAGGCGGCGCCGACCACCGGCGCCGACGTCGGCTCCTTCTGAGTCGGCGGCATTCCCCTCCGGGTGAACAAAAAAAAAAAAAAAAAAAAAAAAAAAAAAAAGGTTAGGTTAGGTTAGTAGGTTAGGTTAGGTTAGGTTAGGTAGGTTAGGTTAGGTTAGGTTAGGTTAGTTAGGTTAGGTTAGTTAGGTTAGGTTAGGTTAGGTTAGGTTAGGTTAGGTTAGGTTGGGGTGCGGGGGTCGGATGCCTTCACGTGTGTCTGTCTATTATCATGGGGCTTGTTGCGTCTGACTCGTTGGGCGCAAACGGCCTTGTCATAGTAGAGGGAACGGCGCATCCTGGACAATGGGAAGCAATTCTCCGCGGGGGGTGGGTAGGGGACATTGGTTTCTATTGACCGAATCCGACACATTTCCATACCGTAAACCTGCGTTAGTGCAGGCGCGGGGGTCCCTAGGGGACCGCGAGGAAGGAAAACCTCTCTAAAAAATGACAAGGTGGGGGGCCGATTCGTCGGCATGAACATACCGTATCCTCGCTTTAGTGCGGGGTCGGGGGTCCTTTGCCGGGACTGAGAGGAAGGAAAACCTCTGTAAAAAATGACAAGGCGGAGCGCTGACTTGTCAGCATGATCACACCGCAACCCTTCGGGGTCGGGGGTCCTTTGCCGGGACTGCGAGGAAGAAAACCTCTTCAAAAATTACCCCGAGCTTGTAGGTCTAGCGTGCCTATCAGGTGAGGGTTAACTGGTGAGCGCTCGGGGATTGGGGGGGATTTTCACGCGGGAGGCTTTACCGCACAATTAAGCCTAATTATGAAATGGAAGACAGCAATGGTAAAATGCGTCCCCGGGAGGGTCCCAGCACAGCTGGGGAATCCCTCACGTCAGCCCTTTCTGACGTCTGCCCCACGTACTACGGGGGGGGCAACACTTGCTCGAAAACCACCACCGACGACCTACGCAAACGAACAACGGACATTGACTTGCCTTCGACCTTGGAGGATACAGAAGATGAGCTCGCGAAGGGCGAAGAGGAGACAGGAGCTGGACTCCGGGACTTATACGTGCCTGAGAGCAGCGAAGCAGCTTCTGAGACTGCAGCAGAGGACGTGGCGAAGACGGCAGGCGGCTTGCGCCGCAAGCAAGGCTTCGCCATGTATTTTGACATGAACAAGCCTGGCCGGAGGCGAAGAGCCAGGCGAGACTCCGACGACGACACCACTGATCTTGACCAGGTGCCACCCCGTAAGATCCCTACGGCGCGACGTGGCAAGCCCTTGACTGCTGGTCGTCCTGCTGGCGCAAGTAGGCCCGAAGCGGACCCGCAGCGCAGCGAAGAGGTTGCACAGGAAGTGCAGGAATGGCTGGATGAGGAGCGGTACATTGCGGACACGTTGCCGAACGTAGACCCTAGTGCCGCCCCACCTGTGGACTTCGACACCATTCCGGTCGAGGACATTAGAGCGTGGGCTGGAAAGAAAGTGGCGAACATTTACCACGTCGCCGCTAATTCCAGCAACCTCAAAGGCGGGTATGTCCGTGAGCTCAAGAATACGGCTCAGACGCTCTCGGACATCATCGATTGTTTGGCTCGAAGAACGAGGACCCAGGACGCTCGCCGCTACATGGCTGAAATCAATCGCCTGCGCGACGAAATCGACGACCTGAGGAGTGAGCTGCGAGGGAAGACGAGGAGGTCACCACCGCAGCAGCGCCAACCTACTCCCCGCCGCGAGACGCCGCTTGAGCAGCCGCGTGCTGGAAACGAGGTTGCGGAGATCGTCCAGTCCATCAAAGACTGGATGAAGGAGGACATGGAGCCCCTGCTCATCAAGAAGGTTGGGTTCCTGGTGGACTCAAAACTAGAGGGACTCAGCAACCGACTGTTGCCTGAGCCAATACTCCGCCCTCCACTGAGGGCCGATCGCCGACAGTCCGCGACCCCTTCGGTAGCAGCACCCACCCCGACGCGCCGAGTGTCCACTCGCCCGGAACCTGAGCCCGTTGCCGGTCCATCCGCGATGGAGGTCGTGGAGACCGTAACGGACTCGAACCAGGACGGATGGACGCAAGCCCAGAAGAGGAAGAAGAGGAGCAAGAGAAAGAAGAGGTCCGATCCTGCTGCCTCTACAACCACCGGACTGACGACGCAGCCTGGACCATCCCGGGCGGCGGGCCCTAGGACCCAGCCTGCCCAGGTCAGGAGGACGCCCACCGCATCTACACCTGCGACGGCTGCATCGAAGAAGAAGAAGGTGAAGACCCCTGTCCCGCGCACGGAAGCCATAGTGGTCACTATGGCCCCCGAGCTGCTGCAGGGTGGCCTCACATACACAGATGTCCTGAAGCGGGCCAAGGAGATCGTCGACCCCCAGACGTTGGGTCTGGGCAAGTTGGTCATGCGGTCCGCGGCCACAGGAGCTCGCATCATCGAGCTGTCGGGACCTGAAAGGGTACAGAAGGCGGACCTTCTCGCAGAGAAGCTGCGGGAGGCTTTGACGACGGCTGCCAGAGTCGACCGACCCGCCAAATGCGCCGCTCTGCGCATTAGCGGTCTTGACGACACGGTCACTACAGAAGAGGTAGCGACGGCGATTGCCTCTGCAGGCGACTGCTTAGCTGCCAACGTGCAAGTATCGGATATCCGCGCTGGCCCAGGAGGACTCGGCGCGTCTATAATAAGATGTCCCGTAGCAGCTGCCAAGAGGATCAACAGGGAAGGACGCGTCACCGTCGGGTGGAGTTCAGCCAGAGTGACGCCGTTGGACCCCCGACCTCTGCGCTGCTTTAAGTGCATGAGGCCGGGGCACACCAGACAGAGGTGTCCGGATTTCGATGACCGGTCTGCCTGTGCTTCCGGTGCGGCGAAGCGGACCACAAGAAGTCAGAGTGCAGGGAGGAGACGCCTCGATGCGCGATATGCACAGCAGATGGCATAGCAGCAGCACATATTATGGGCAGCAGCATGTGCAAGCCACCGCCAAGAGGACCGCGGTCTCCGAAGTGGGACAAGTCGGCCTTCAGGACGAAGGTCGTGCCGCGGGCGTAGACGGAGGACGGGGCGTCAGCCTCGCCTGGGCACCATTCCCAGGGGGGTTGAGCAGTCCCGTCCCACTGTGGGACCAGCGGCTTTGGGTCGGGGGGCCCGGGTCGCATTGCACGGTTTCCACACGTCTGGGGGGCGTCGCTTGTGTCAGGGCGCCCCTCTTATAGCGCAGATCCAGAATGGATAATGGCGGTGGGCGCCGACGTGGAAGATCATACAATCGATTCCCATATCGGCCTCGCAAATGGCCATCCGATATTGTCACAGAGTGAAGAAAGACTGGCACACCGGGGAGGTTTTACTGGGTATGCCTCTGGGTACCATTCCCAGGTGGAGAGCCCCAGATACTCCTGTGGGTCCCCCGGCCCACGGAGATGCCTAAAGTTGGCCTGGCATTGCACACCCCGCCAGGTCATGCATTTATCCCCGAGTGAGCAAAAAAAAAAAAAAAAAAAAAAAAAAAAAAAAAAAAAGGTTAGGTTAGGTTAGGTTAGGTTAGGTTAGGTTAGGTTAGGTTTTTTTTTTTTTTTTTTTTTTTTTTTTTTTTTGTACTGCTGTTCCCCCTGATATTCATTCAAGGATTGTTTTTGCTAGTTTTATCATTTACTGTACTGGTTTAAAATTTCTAAAGTGTACTATTCGTACAATAAGAGGACACTCGGAGGGGGGGACTTATAGGATAACGTGTTTGGGTTAAATTTGGGTTTTGGGATTCTGGGTGGATGATATATTCTGGGGGGGGGGAAATTGTGGGGTTATAAATACTTTGATGACGGGAATTTTCGTAGAGAGGTAGGATTCACTTTTAGTATTGGGAACTTAGGATAGGGATAGGTTCGTCGGGGTACGAATGAATGCAGCAATTTCGGGGGGGGTCTCACTTTGCTCGTCATATTGTGTGCCGTTGTCGGCATTGGCTATAGCACGCTTTATCTGGGGACATCTTTCCCTATCGGTAGCCGAATGGATGCAGCCTTCTTCCTCTGCGGCCTCTTTGCAATTTATGCAACGGAGGTGGACCGGATCTTCGGTCTCTTTACCGGCGTACGGACAAGTCGCGTACTGGTGTTCTAGGGAGGCACAGTAGCTGCAAGGTCGGCGATCACTCTTGCACTTTTGTCGGGTGTGGCCGTATCCCAGGCATGCGAAGCACTGGACAAATCGGGTCTGGTCAGAGACGTGAACCTTTCCATGGCCCACGCCCAACCGCCCTCCTTGTCCAATGATCCGCTTCCTGATCAACGGCGGCACCTCAACCACCGCATTATAAAGGTCTGCCTTTCGGTTTGCGGTTAAGTAGCACAACCGCATGCCACTCACGGGATTTTGGCCCTCAAGGGTCCCTACGAGGTCCTTTTCAGGCACCTCCTTCGGGATCCCCTTGAGGATCATGAGTGGCAGCTTGCGTCGGGCAGGAGTAGCGACCATTTCGGGGTGTAAGTTGGTAGCTTTTGCGGTTTTCTCAACCATTACTGGGGCATTAAACTCTACTTTGAAGCGATTTTGGGTGAGTGGGATTATCCTTTCCGGGGCAAAACCGGTGTTGTTAAAGTTCACTGTACGCTTCCATTGCTGGATAGCCTCTTTGGGGTCCGTAATTGGGGTTTTTGGGGAAACGGTGATAAAAAGGGAAGGACGGGATATTTTGGGTGGGATAGCTGGTTGGATGGGGGTTTTAATTGTGCGGTTGAAGGGGTGGGACGTATGTGCAGAGGTCTGATTGGGGGAGGAGGTTTGTTGGAGTCCTGCTTCCAGCGTCGCGGTCAAGATTTCGGCCCGGGCCTCGTGTAGCTCGCCGTAGACTAGGGACCGCATCTCGGCGATTTCATGGCGGATTGATCGTAGCTCCTCCAAGATCGCCGGATTCGCAGCACCATCGGCAGAGCTCACAGGAGGCTGAGGTTGAGGAGAGGAGATCCCAGCGTACATATCAATGAGAGGCCGGATCTCGGCTTTAACCGCCTCGGCCACCATATCTTGCAATGTCTCGGGATCTAGTGTGAGGGGGAAGGGAGGGGGGGTGGGGGCCAATGGACCTTTGTCCAGCATGGACTCCTCCCTATCTCTTTGCTCCTTCTCCCTTTTCCTCTGATCAATTATTTTCTTGCGCATCATGGTAATGGTCGCTAGGATGCGGAGTTTGTTCTCCCTGGTTAGGGACTTTGTTGAGTTTATGGCGACGTCGATTTCCTCTATATCTCCAAGCAGCCCTACTAAGAGGGTGGGTGGCTTGGGTTCGAGGTTCTCGTACGGCGTGTTCTCACTGCCACTTGCTTCTAGGAGGGGATCATTTTTTGGGGTTATGGTGGGTGTACGTCTTACAGCTCCTTGGCGGGGGGTAATTTTGGGGGTACGTGTGGTGGCCATTTTGACTGTAGTTAAGGTGAGTCACTGTTTGTATTTTCTCTCTGTTGTGCGAAGGAAAAGAACGACGTAGAGTTAAACTTCGCACAGCAGGGGGCAAAGACAAATTTGGGTAAGATAGGGGGTAAACTTATTTTCAAAATAAGTTTTTAGGTCAGGGTGATTTTATAAGTAATTAAGGGTTTTTCAGTTTTAGGGGTAGGGGGTAGTTTTTTAAGGGGTAGTTTTTTGGAAGAAGTGTTTATTGCCAACGAGGTTACGAAGTAGGGGTAATTTATTAAATTTTTGTATTTTGTTGTGATGGGGATGGTTTGGGGGGTAGGGGTAGCTTTTTAGGGGGTGGTAAATTGATATTTAGGGATGTGTGGGCAGTGAATTGGTTTTGGGGAAATTAAGGGAATATTTTGGAGTTTTTAGATATTTTAAGGATAGGGGTAGTTTTCTGGGGGGTGGTTTTTTGGTTTAATAGGGGGATGTAATAATATTTTTTCAATTTTGGGGGAAAAACACTGAACTTTTCACTAAAACTTTTGTTTTTAATTTTTTGGGGGATGAAGGGGGTGAAAATTTAGGGGTTGTTTTAAGGAATATGAAAGGGGTGGTTGGGGGCTATTCACGACTATTTTTGGTTTTGGGGAATAATGGAAATTGGTTTTTTGGGAAATTTTTGAAAAATTTTTGTGGTAGTGGAGGAAGTGCGAAAAAGTCCACCTAAGCTCAATTATTTTTCCATACAAAAATTTTTGACGAAAATTTCAGAGTGGTATAAATTCCAAAATATAAGGGGTAGGGGGATGAAAATTTAACTGGGGGGGGAACTAATTAAGGGGAACAGGACTGCGAAACAATTTTGAAGATAAATCGAAAAATGTAATTTTGGCGAATTTTCAAAATTTTGACTAACGTATTTCGATGATAATATAATGGTGTCCGGAAATTTTGATAGAAATTTTCTAAGTCCGAAAATGGGTTTTAAATTTGCCAAAAATTTATTTTTGGGGGTAGGTCCCTTGTGATAGGGGGGATAGTTGGGGATAATTTTGGAGCAATTCGGTGCAAACGGAGAGCAACGTAGGGTCTCTAGAAGTGATTCGAAAATCGGTTGGTTAGGTTAGGTTAGGTTAGGTTAGGTTAGGTTAGGTTTCCGTGGCTGTTTTCGGGCCCAGCTATCGGACGCGTCCCCCGGGTGGCGGATAGGGGAACGCCCCCCAGATATGGGGGGTACCGGCTTCGGCCGGCGCGGACCAAAACCGATCATACCGTAACCTCCTCACTGCGAGGAGGCCGGGGGCCCGCTCATTGAGAGTGGGTCGCGAGGAAGACAACCTCTATAAAAATCACTAGTGCGGCGGCGGGAGTTTCTCCTGCTGTTGGTCGCATCAGCGACGGTTGGTCGCATCAGCGACGGTTGGACGGCTCGAAAGAGCTTTCCTTTTTGCGCGGCGGGCCCCGGGTCGCGTGTTGCGGCTCGGGGTTAGGGACCCAGTATAACTGGCCCCCGTCGGGCAAACTGTGCACACTGGCTGGCTGTGGTCATGTCTCGCGGGCAGTTTAGTGTGCATAGTGGGCTTGCCTTAATTGGCCGGCCCGAGTGGAGACAACCACCATAAAAAACCGCAAAGGACCGACGTTGGGGCGCCCTTCGGGGCCTTGCACGGCGTCGGTCGCCTTCGGGTGGCTGGGGCGTTAGTCCAGCCTGCTAGTGGCCTTCCCAGGGGATTTCCCGCCCCCCTGGCGTAATAGGGTTACCGGGGTATCATACCTCTGCCTCGGTGGACCTAGTTTTGTAGTGATACTCGTGGGAATCTCATGGACATTGAAATTAAACCTACAAAAAAGACAACCTCGGCTTCTCTCGGTGCGGCTGGCCCTTCTAAGGGTAGGTCCACCAACCCCATCGTACTGCTCGCTCGAATTCCGGACTCCGAAATCGCAAGCGAAATGGATATTGTTGAAAAGGTGCAAAAGACGTCTGGTGACGTCCAAGCAGTGGCTGGTTCATCCAGCAGTGTTGTCTCCGGGAGCAAATTTTTCCGCTCCGGAGATCTGGAGGTGTCAGACTCCGACGACGACACCCTTCAAGGGACGTCGGAATGGGAGTCGGTGGCCAGTGGACCCGATGAGTCGGGTGACCGGGCCAAATTTTTGCGGCCGCGTAAGCGTGCCGCCTCAGCGAAGACGGACTCGTCTGGCTCGTGCAGCTCGTCAGCCAGTAAGGCCAGTAAGGCCAAACGCGGCAAAGGCCGCCCGGCCACGTCCGGCCATTACGTCGCCCTGGCTGAGGCGAAAGCCAAAGCAGCGAAGGCGACCAGGGATAAGCTGCAGGCCGACTTGGAAGCCCAAATCTCGGCAGATGAGGAGGGGATGAGGAAGGCCCGAGCTAAGTCGGGATATGGAGTAGCCCATATCCTGGACTATTCCGATTTGTCGGTGGCCGACCTCATCTCCACGGCGAAGATAGACGCCGAAAACATAATCGGAGTGGCGATTAAGTCGCAAAATCTCAAGGGGACTTGCCAAAAGTCCCTCAAGAGTCACGCCACCTCGTTTTTGGCGCTAATTGACGAGATGGGCAAGCGGACCACCTCAGACGAGACTGCGGCTCTCCAAGCCACAGTCAAACGTCTCTCGGAGGAGCTGGTCTGCCTTCGCCAGGAGTTAGCGACTCTTAGGGCTGAAAGGGCGGTGGCGTCTGCCTCCGCGTCGGCGCAAAAAACGCCCAAATCTGCTGCGCGCAAGGCGCCGCAGACTGTTGAGGCGGACCTCATGGCGCAATTTGAGGTTCGCATGGAGAGTCTCCTCTCCAAGAAGCTGGAGGAGGAACGGTTCTACGTTCGGGCCCGCTTTGAGGGCATACAGAACCGCCTCCTCCCCGAGGAGCGTCTCCGCCCACCTCTCGCGGCGGATAGGCAGAGAGCAGCCAAGGAGGCCGCTCAAGCCCCAGTCCCAGCATCGGTCGAGCCCTCCCCTCCCCCCCCGCCGCCTAAGGGCAAGGGCAAAGGGAAGGGAAAGAAGACGAAGGCCCCTGAGGCGGTGCCTTCTACCTCAAGGGCTCCCGTACCGCCCGCGCCAGCGCCTATGGAGGAGGATGTCCTCCTCCCAGCAACCACCCCGGCCAATGAAGGCTGGAACAAGGTTGTTGGGAGGAAAAAGGCCAGCAAGGCCAAGCAGAGTGCGAAGAAGCAGCAGGCCACTCCAGCTGCCAACCCTCCCCCCAAAGGGAAGAAGAAGGCGCAGACCTTCCGCTCCGGCAGAAACGCCCATCACCCGCGTTCCCGCTAAGCGCAAGAAGGCGAAGTTGGTCTCCCCCAGAGTTGCGGCTGTCGTCATTTCCTTAACGGACAGCGCCGCAAAAGAAGGGGAGACCTATGGTAGCGTGCTCACCAAAGCAAGAGGGGCTATTGGTGACGCCAAGGCCTTAGGCATCACGCCCAAGAGATGCCGGTCGACGCTGACGGGGGCTCGACTTTTCGAGTTCCCCGCAGCGAGTGTCGTGGAGGCGGACACCTTTGCTGCAAAGTTGCGTGAAGCGGTGGGGGACGTTGCGGTCGTCGCGCGCCCCGAAAAGTGTGCTTCCCTCCAAGTGGCGGATCTTGATGATTCCGTCACGAAGGAGGAGGTCGCAGCAAAGGTGGCCGAGATTGGCGGCTGTCCGGCGGAGGCAGTGAAGGTCGGGGCGATCCGCACCGGCCGTGGCGGAGTCGGGACGGTCCGTCTCCGTTGCCCTATCGTCGCTGCCAAAGCTGTTCTACGCGCTGGCCGTCTGCTGGTGGGTTACAGCTCGGCCTCCGTTAAGGCACTTGAGGACGGTCCTTTCCGTTGTTTCAAGTGCCTTGGGACCGGACACGTGTCGGTGCGCTGCCCCAGCCCCATAATCCGCGCGGCCCTTTGCTACCGCTGTGGAGCCGAGGGGCATAAGGCAGCTGACTGCAAAAGTGAGCCCAAATGCGCCGTTTGTGCCGCGAGCGGCCGGCCATCGGGGCATGTAATGCGGGGGAAGAACTGCAATCCTCCCCCGAAGAAGGGCAAACAGCCGGCGCCTGCGAAGGCCCCCGCTGCGGACGCTGCCGGCCCATCGGCCGAGCGTGATGGTGCGATGTCCGAATGATGGATAGGATCGGACATCGCACCATACTTCAGTGTAATATAAACCACTGCCGCTCGGCCCAGGACTTAATGTCCCAGGCTCTGGCCGAGTGGCAAGTGAGTTTAGTGGTGGTCGCTGAGCCCTATTTTGTGTCTTCCCAGTGGCTGGGCGATGTAGAGGAGACAGTGGCTGTTTTTTCGCGGCAGGTCTCGGGAGCTCCCCCCCTTTCTCTTTTCGAAAGGGGGTCCGGCTATGTAGCCGCTTTATGGGGTCCCCTTGCCGTGGTGGGAGTCTATTTCTCCCCCAATCGGCCCTTCCGGGAGTTCGAGGTTTTCCTGAACTCCCTCTCCGCGGTTTTGGGCCGATTGGCGCCGCGGCAGGTCATCCTGATGGGGGACCTCAACGCGAAGTCGGTGGAGTGGGGAAACCCCTCCACCGATGTTCGTGGTGATGCGGTACAGGCGTGGGCGGCGCGTGTGGTCTGCTGCTCCTAAATAGGGGCACGGACCACACCTGCGTCAGGCAGAATGGCGGGTCCATCATAGACCTGTCTTTTGCGACCCCCGCCCTAGCAGCACTGGTGGAGGACTGGCGCGTGGACCCGGCGGAGACCCTGTCAGATCACAAATATGTCAGGTTTGTGATCTCCAGCCGGGTTCCACAGCAGGATGGCCAGCGGCGCCCGTCACCCTTCAAGAGGTGGGCCCTCTCCCGATTGGACCGGGACATGGCCAAGGAGGCGGCGTTATATCAGGAGTGGTTTTGCCCACCCCGCGACGACATCGATATTAACGCCGCCGCGTCGCAGTTAAGAGACTCGCTGACCGAGATCTGCGATTTCTCGATGCCTCGGTCCCGCCGCCCCGACGCCAAGAGAGCCGTCCATTGGTGGTCGGCGGAAATCGCGGACCTCCGAGCCGCCTGTATTGCGGCCCGATGGGCCTATACACGCTGCAGACGCCGGCGCCGTACGCTCCCCGACGAGGAGGCCCGCCTCTACGAGGCATATAGGGCCGCCCGAGGAGCGTTAAAGCACGCGATAGGGCAGGCCAAGGACAGGTCGCGGGCGGAGATGCTCGAGAGCCTCGATCGGGACCCGTGGGGGAGACCTTACAAGGCGGCGCGAGCTCAGCTGCGCCCCATAGGTCCCCCACTGACCGAGTCCCTTGAGCCGGTCCTCCTGCAGGAGGTGGTGCGGGCTCTTTTCCCTCCCCGCCAGCCGGACTTTGTCCCTCCAGCGATGCCTCCGCCCCGAGGTCTATCTCAGCCCCCCGAGATTGAGCCTCCTCCCCCTGTATCTACGGAGGAGTTTGGGGCCGTTGAGCTCAAGCTCCGGGGGAAGAAGACCGCCCCCGGGCCAGACGGTGTGCCGGCCAGGATTGTGGCGATTGCGGCCTCCAAAATGGAGCCAAACTTCAGGGACCTCTTCGACCGGTGTTTCCGGGAGAGGAGGTTCCCTGATATCTGGAAGGAGGGGCAACTGTGCCTGCTCCAGAAGCCCGGGCGTCCGGCCGACTCCCCGTCCGCCTACCGGCCGATCATCCTGTTGGACGAGGTAGGGAAGAGTTTTGAGAAGGTGGTTTCTTCCCGCCTCGTCACGCATTTACAGGAGGTCGGCCCGGATCTGTCCGACGCCCAGTTCGGGTTTCGGTCGGGGCGTTCCACTATAGACGCCCTGACCCGTCTGCGTCGGATGATTTTGGAGGCAGAGAGTGAGGGGAAGGGTGTTTTAGCAATTTCTTTCGACATAAAGAATGCGTTTAACACCCTCCCTCACTCCACAATCATGGAGGCGCTCCGCTATTTTCGGGTCCCTGCCTACCTCAGGGACCTCATAGCGGACTACCTGAGCGGCCGGTCCATCGTTTACGCCAATGGAGAGGGCGAGGTGGCACGCCACGATGTCGAGGCTGGAGTTCCACAGGGGTCGGTCTTAGGACCACTCCTGTGGAACATTGGATATGACTGGCTGCTCCGCGGTGTCCTCCTCCCGGGCATGGGTGTCATATGCTATGCAGACGACACCCTAGTCACCGCCCGGGGGAGGACCTTTGGGGACGCGGCCATCCTGGCCTCCGCAGGGGGCGATTTAGTAGTGGAGAGGATCCGGCGCCTAGGCCTTGAAGTGGCCTTGGAGAAAACCGAGGCCATTTGGTTCGTCGGATCAGGGTCTCGGCAGCTACGAGCGCCACCGGACGCGTCAATCGTCCTTGGCGGGGTGACAACCCCGGTAAAGGCCGAGATCAAGTATCTCGGCCTAGTGTTAGACTCTCGGTGGCAGTTTGGCCCGCATTTTCGCGGGCTGTCACCGAGACTCATGCGGGCGGCGGATAGCCTTTCTTGGCTGATGCCAAATCTCGGGGGTCCAAGTTCCAAATGCCGGAGGCTGTACTCCGGCATTATTAGGAGTATGGCGCTCTACGGAGCGCCAATCTGGGCCGAATCCCTTTCCAGGAGGGAAAACGTCCGCCTACTCCGGGGGCCCCAACGGGCCATTGCACAACGCGCAGTGCGGTCCTACCGTACGGTAGGTTTTTCCGCCGCCTGCGCGTTGGCCGGGACCCCCCCGTGGGAGTTGGAGGCGGAAGTGCTGGCGGCCGTCTACGAGTGGACGGCCGCCAAGAAGGCTGCAGGAGAGCCTTTCTGCGCCGTGGAGCGCGAGGCGGTCCGTAAGGAGGCCCACGAGCGCCTGGTGAGGCTGTGGGCCTCGGACCTAGGCCGTGCGCGCTATGGGCGCCGTACGTTGGACGCGCTCGCCCCGGTGTTGGACCGGTGGCTGGAGCGGCCGCACGGCTCCCTTTCGTTTAGGATGGTGCAGGTGATGACGGGGCATGGCTGCTTCGGGTCATACCTGCACCGTATCCGGAGAGAGGGAGCCCCTCTCTGCCATGCGTGCGGCGCTGCTGAGGACACGGCGGAGCACACTGTCGTGCACTGCCCGTCCTGGAGTCAGCAGCGCCAGGCACTGAGGGCGAAGGTCGGCCCAGACCTGTCCCTAGCCGGCATAGTGCCGGCTATTTTAGCGGGACAGGAGGCCTGGAGAGCCTTCGCCACCTTCGCGGAGGAGGTCATGGCGGAGAAGGAGGCGGCGGAGCGCGCGCGGGAGGATGATCCCTCCGCCGACGCGCTCCGAAGAGCGAGGAGGGGTAGGAGACGCCGCCAATATGTGCGTCTCTCTCCTCTCCTTGGAGGTGGCCAGCCGGCGCATGGTACGGGGGTACCAGCGCCGGCATTGCACCGGTCACCTCCAGTGCTCGTTAGGGACGGCTTCTCACCCTCGGCTGTCCCTAACACCCCCCCCACACCATCCGGGGGGGATGGCGTCCAGCCCGCCGTGTAGGCGGGCGCCGCCCGGGGAGGATCGCGAACAAGGCTTCGTGCCCGTCATCGTGATCGCTCCCCACTAAGGGCGATGAGAGTGGTGCCCAGGGGTTTTAGTCGGTAGGACACTGGCCGGCTCCTCGCTAGGAGGAGCCCCCGCCAGTGGAGAGTCCGACATAACCCGCCCGCCCCCCGGCCGGCGGGTATGCGTAAAAGCATTTCCCCTGGGAAAACAAAAAAAAAAAAAAAAAAAAAAAAAAAAAAAAAGGTTAGGTTAGGTTGGGGGACTAAGGTGCATCGACCTCCCCGAGTGGCCTTTTCGGTTGTATTTCTGCCTCTGTGGTGGGGGCTGCAACCGAAAGGGCCCGGTGTCCCCCGGGCAACGTTGGGTGGTAATGCTTCCACATTGCCACCCAGCGGCTAACGGATGCACACATCCGGCGGACCGACCCCGACGCTGCGGACCGCGCTCAGCGCAAGCCGCTCCGGGGTCCTCGTTGTCGCGCCGAGGGCCGGAGGACCGTCCTGAGGACTTGCCGACCGTAGCGTAGTAGGGCTACGGCCTCGACGTGGTAGGTCGGCAGCCAGGACACGCTTGGTCCCGGCCTTTGGTGGTGGCCTTGTCAGGCCCCACCCGGTGTGGCGCCACCCTTAGGGTATGCCGAAGCGTACCCTTCTCGGGTGTGCGCCCCCCCCGCCCTTGTGGTGGGGGCTTGTGTTGGCGGGTCTGTTGCCGTGTCGCGCAGCCAGCGCGATGTGGCCTGACCTGCCGCCCCCCGCTTTCCCCGTTCCGGCGTCCGTCTCCGCAATCCAGCGGGGATGTTCGTTCGGGCGGGTTTCGGGGATTTGGAGTAAAGCTGTGGGTTCCCTCTCCTCTCCCTGCCCTGCAGCCAGCAGGGTGCGGGTTTGTTGAGAGGGGCCTGCAGTCACCCCTGACGGAGTGCTGGCGTTGCAATCCAGCAGCGTCGGCATTTCCGGAAGGGGCGGTGTTGGGCCATGGGAGTGGCCCAGGGCCCTGTTACAGGGCCGTTGAGTGTCCGAGGCCGTGCTGGCGAGCCTCTCGCCCTTCGAGGGTGGGCAGCGAACAAGGCTACGTGCCCGTTATCGTCGCCCGCCCCACAACGGGTGTTGCAGGAACTGCCCCGGAGGGGTTTAGTGGGTATGCCCCTGGGCGCTCCCCAGGGGAGAGCCCCACACTACCCGGTCGTCTCCCAGCGGCCGGGTGTGCATAAGGCGGCGCCGACTACCGGCGCTGACGTCGGCTCCTTCTGAGTCGGCGGCATTCCCCTCCGGGTGAACAAAAAAAAAAAAAAAAAAAAAAAAAAGGTTAGGTTAGGTGGGGGACTAAGGTGCATCGACCTCCCCGAGTGGCCTTTCCAGTAGTATTTTTGCCTCTGTGGTGGGGGCTGCTACTGGAAGGGCCCGGTGTCCCCCGGGCAACGTTGGGTGGTAATGCTTCCACATTGCCACCCAGCGGCTAACGGATGCACACATCCGGCGGACCGACCCCGACGCTGCGGACCGCGCTCAGCGCAAGCCGCTCCGGGGTCCTCGTTGTCGCGCCGAGGGCTGGAGGACCGTCCTGAGGACTTGCCGACCGTAGCGTAGTAGGGCTACGGCCTCCACGTGGTAGGTCGGCAGCCAGGACACGCTTGGTCCCGGCCTTTGGTGGTGGCCTTGTCAGGCCCCACCCCATGGTGTGGCGCCACCCTTTGGGTATTGTCCCATACCCTTTTCGGGTGTGCGCCCCCCCCGCCTTTATGGTGGGGGCTTGTGTTGGTCAGTCTTCGCTGCGTCACGCAGCCAGCGCGATGTGGCTTGGACTGGCCGCCCCCCGCTTTCCCCGTTCCGGCGTCCGTCCCCGCAATCCAGCGGGGATGTTCGTTCGGGCGGGTTTCGGGGTTTTGGCGTAAAGCTGTGGGTTCCCTCTCCTCTCCCTGCCCTGCAGCCAGCAGGGTGCGGGTTTGTTGAGAGGGGCCTGCAGTCACCCCTGACGGAGTGCTGGCGTTGCAATCCAGCAGCGTCGGCATTTCCGGAAGGGGCGAGTGTTGGGCCATGGGAGTGGCCCAAGGCCCTGATTGGCAGGGCTGTTGAGTGTTCGAGGCCGTGCTGGCGAGCCTCTCGTCCTTTCGAGGGTGGGCAGCGAACAAGGCTACGTGCCCGTTATCGCAGCCCGCCCCACAACGGACGTTGCAGGAACTGCCCCGGAGGGGTTTAGTGGGTATGCCCCTGGGCGCTCCCCAGGGGAGAGCCCCACACTACCCGGTCGTCTCCCAGCGGCCGGGTGTGCATAAGGCGGCGCCGACCACCGGCGCCGACGTCGGCTCCTTCTGAGTCGGCGGCATTCCCCTCCGGGTCAACAAAAAAAAAAAAAAAAAAAAAAAAAAAAAAAAAAAAAAGGTTAGGTTAGGTGGGGGACTAAGGTGCATCGACCTCCCCGAGTGGCCTTTCAGTAGTATTTTTGCCTCTGTGGTGGGGGCTGCTACTGGAAGGGCCCGGTGTCCCCCGGGCAACGGTGGGTGGTAATGCGTCCACATTGCCACCCAGCGGCTAACGGATGCACACATCCGGCGGACCGACCCCGACGCTGCGGACCGCGCTCAGCGCATACCGCTCCGGGGTCCTTGTTGTCGCGCCGAGGGCTGGAGGACCGTCCTGAGGACTTGCCGACCGTAGCGTAGTAGGGCTACGGTCTCAACGTGGTAGGTCGGCAGCCAGGACACTCTTGGTCCCGGCCTTTGGTGGTGGCCTTGTCAGGCCCCACCCCTTGGTGTGGCGCCACCCTTTGGGTATGCCGCCGCGTACCCTTTTCGGGTGTGCGCCCCCCCCGCCCTTGTGGTGGGGGCTTGTGTTGGCGGGTCTGTTGCCGTGTCGCGCAGCCAGCGCGATGTGGCCTGACCTGCCGCCCCCCGCTTTCCCCGTTCCGGCGTCCGTCTCCGCAATCCAGCGGGGATGTTCGTTCGGGCGGGTTTCGGGGTTTTGGCGTAAAGCTGTGGGTTCCCTCTCCTCTCCCTGCCCTGCAGCCAGCAGGGTGCGGGTTTGTTGAGAGGGGCCTGCAGTCACCCCTGACGGAGTGCTGGCGTTGCAATCCAGCAGCGTCGGCATTTCCGAAGGGGCGGTGTTGGGCCATGGGAGTGGCCCAGGGCCCTGTTTGTCAGGGCCGTTGAGTGTTAGAGGCCGTGCTGGCGAGCCTCTTGCCCTTCGAGGGTGGCCGCGCACAAGGCTTCGTGCCAGTCATCGTGGTCACCTCACAACGGGCTTGCAGGAACTGCCCCGGAGGGGTTTAGTGGGTATGCCCCTGGGCGCTCCCCAGGGGAGAGCCCCACACTACCCGGTCGTCTCCCAGCGGCCGGGTGTGCATAAGGCGGCGCCGACCACCGGCGCCGACGTCGGCTCCTTCTGAGTCGGCGGCATTCCCCTCCGGGTGAACAAAAAAAAAAAAAAAAAAAAAAAAAAAAAAGGTTAGGTAGGGTTGGGGCGTGCCCCAAGTGCTCTTCGATACGTCCACGTCGTACGCCCTGGACCCCATCCTGACCCCGGTAACGCAGGTGGCAGGTGGGTGACCAAACTCGAATTGAGCGATACTTGCGGCTTTCGCAGTTATCTCAGTGTTTTGAATGCGATTAACTGCGATGAGAGTGACTCGAGCGTCTTCCGGTGGTGCTGGCCCTTCTCAGGGTAGGCCCACCCCTCCGGTGTCCCCCGGTGTGGCTGGTCCTTCTAAGGATAGGCCCACCAAAAACAACGACTTGGCTTTGCATGTGGATTTTGATTCTGCACGCGATTTGGTTTGTGGTGTTTCGGCAGTAGAGGTGGCGGCCCAGATGGTCGGCGCCTCTGCTGACAACTCGGCTTGTTTCAAGGAAATTGATGTTGCTCACGATTTGGAAATGTCGGAGAGTGAAGTGGAGGAGTCGCCCGTCAAGGTGACAAAAAGTGTCGTTGCGTCAGGCAGCAAATTCTTTTGCAGTCGTGACTTAGAGTTGGACAGTGAGTCAGAGGCTGACACACTGAAGGGATCGTCGGACGCCGAGTCCCTTAAAAGTGCAGTGTCCGATGACCGGTCTAAATATCTTAAGACCGGCCGGAAACGTGGTGCCAGGAAATCGCAGGAGTCGTCCGATTCCTGTGAGTCCTCAGTGAGCCGGGCCTCCTCGGCAAAGCGAGGTCGCGGCCGTCCCACTACTTCGGGACAGTATGTAGCGCTGGCGGAAGCCAAATCCAAATTGGCCAAAGCTCTACGCGAAAAGAATGCGGCGGACCTGGAGGCTCAGGTCGCCGCAAACGAAAGGAAGCTCCGCAAGGCGCGAGCTAAATCTGGTTATGGTGTGTCCGCCTTTTTAGACTACTCCAACTTGTCTGTGGCGGACCTCGTTGCCACGGCCCAGACCGACGCCGAAGAAATCATTTCGGTGGCTCTGAAGTCGGGCAACCTGAAGGGGACTTTACAAGGTTCCCTAAAGAACCACGCGTGTTCGTTCCTTGCCCTCCTGCAGGAAATGGGGAAGCGAACCACTTCCGAAGAGACGGCGGCGTTACAAGCTACCGTCACCCGCCTCTCGGAGGAACTAGTGAAAGTGCGAGAGGAGCTAGTCACGCTCCGAGCCGACCGAGCTGTGGCTTCGGTCTCCACCCCGGCACGCAAGGTGCCCAAGTCGTCGGCGCACCAAGCGCCATCGTTTGTAGCTGCGGACCTCATTGCACAGATGGAGGTCCGCATGGAGGAGATGCTGACTAGGAAACTGCAGGAGGAGCGTTTCTATGTCAGCGCCCGATTCGAGGGCATTCAGAATCGGCTCCTCCCGGAGGAACGCCTTCGCCCGCCGCTCGCCTCGGACAAGGCCAAAAAGGCCAAAGAGGCCTCGCCCGTTCCAGAAGTTTTCCTTCCTCCCCCTCCTCCTCCTCCGCCCAAAGGCAAGGGCAAGGGAGTAGGAAAGAAAACAAAGGTGCCCGAAGCGGTCCCCTCGACCTCAAAGGCTCCCCCTGTTTTGGCGCCTCCTGCGCCCATGGAGGAAGACGTGCTTCTCCCTTCGACCACTCCGGCCAATGAGGGTTGGAGTAAGGTCGTCGGGAGAAAGAAGGCTAGTAAAGCCAGGAAGGCGGCTTCTGAGCCAAAAGTGGAGCCCCAAAAGAAGGGGAAAGGGGCGAAGAAAGCGCCCCCGACGAATTCGGCGGCAACCAAGAGGGTTGCGCCGAAAAAGAAGTTGGTCTCCCCCAAGACGGCGGTCGTCGTGGTCACTCTGACCGAAGAGGCCGCCAAAAAGGGGGAGACGTACGAGTCCGTGCTGAAGAGGGCACGGAACTCGTTGGACGCAGAGGCCTTAGAGTCGGCCAAGGCAAAGTGCCGGCAGACCCTAACGGGAGCTCGTCTCTTTGAGTTCCCGGGGGCTGCGAGCGCCGCGCGTGCCGACTCTTTTGCCGAGAGGATGCGCCAGGCCATATCCGGCGTGGCAAAGGTGGCTCGTCCGGTCAAGACCACCTCCCTCCTGATTAGTGACCTAGATGACTCCGTGTCAAAGGAGGAGGTGGTCAGCAAAGTGGCCTCTGTTGGTGGGTGCTCAACGGAGACCATCAAGAGCGGGAACATCCGGCCGGGTCGCGGCGGCATGGGGGCACTGCGCGTTGAGTGTCCTGTCGCTGCGGCCAAGACCATTTTGAGTTGCGGCCGCCTTTCGGTCGGCTGGTGTGTGGCATCTGTTCGGGCGCTTGAGGACCGCCCGTTCAGATGCTTCAAGTGCTACGGCACAGGGCACACTAGCGCCTGCTGCCCTTCTGCTGCGACGAGACGGGAATTGTGTTTCCGCTGCGGGCAGGAGGGCCATAAGGCAGCGTCGTGCAGCGCCAAAAAAGCGCATTGTACGGTTTGTGCTGAGGCTGGGAAGCCAGCCGAGCACAGTATGGGGGGGAAGAGTTGCAATCCCCCCCCAAAGAAGGGAAAACAGCCGGCCCTGTCTCGGGCTGTTGCTGCTGTCGCCAGCACATCGGCGGCTACGGATGGCGCGATGTCTGAATAATGGGTTCAGTCAGACATCGCGCCGTATTGCAGGGAAACCTGAATCACTGCCGTTCGGCCCAAGACCTGTGGATGCAGGTGGTGGCCGAATGGCAGATAGATCTGAGTGTGGTCGCAGAACCGTACTACGTGTGTCCCACGTGGTTCGGTGACAATGACAGTGCGGTGGCCGTTTTTGCACGGTCCTTTTCGGATTCTTCTCCCCTCTCGCTTTTAGAGAGGGGATCTGGATACGTTGCTGTGGCCTGGGGGCCGATTGCGGTTGTTGGGGTGTATTTTTCCCCCACTCGACCGCTTAGGGAGTTTGAGATTTTCCTCAACTCCCTAAACTCGGCTTTGGGCCGTTTGGCGCCGAGGGAAGTTCTATTGGCGGGCGACTTCAACGCCAAATCGGTGGCATGGGGTAATCCTGCCACCGACGTTCGGGGTCGTCTCCTCCACCAGTGGACGGTTTCCCGTGGGTTGTGCCTCCTGAATAGGGGTACGGCCCACACGTGCGTTCGTCAGCACGGGGGGTCGGTAGTGGACA
Source organism: Cnaphalocrocis medinalis (assembly GCA_014851415.1). Taxonomy (NCBI): domain Eukaryota; kingdom Metazoa; phylum Arthropoda; class Insecta; order Lepidoptera; family Crambidae; genus Cnaphalocrocis; species Cnaphalocrocis medinalis. The sequence goes on along the minus strand of CM026287.1, from coordinate 14,653,472 downwards.
TTTCCTTCGCCACTCCGGCCCTCGCCTCACGAATAGAGGAATGGCGTGTCGATCCTACGGAGTCCCTGTCGGACCATAGGTACATCCGTTACCAAGTCCGGGTCCAGGGTCTGGCGGGACTCCAGAGGTCTGTCCAGAGAGCGTCCCCTTTCAACCGTTGGGCGCTCTCGAAACTCGATAAGGACCTTGCCAAAGAAGGTGCCTTTCTGCAGGACTGGCTTAGCCCAGTCCTGAGCGAGGATGTCGAGATGGCCGCCACTCAGATGCGAGAGTCCCTGACCGAGGTGTGCGATTTTAGCATGCCTCGGTCCCGCCGCCCCGATCCCCGTCACGCCATTTATTGGTGGACGGAGGAGATCGCTGGGCTCCGGGCAGCGTGTTTTGCTGCCCGGAGGCGCTACACTAACGCCAGGCGCCGGCGGAGACGGGATTTGGAGGGCGAGGCTCGCCTTTACGAGGCCCTCGTGGAGGCCAGGAAGGCCACGAAGGCCGCGATTGGTGCGGCGAAGGACAGAGCCCGGCAGGAGATGCTGGAGAGTTTGGATCGGGATCCGTGGGGGAGGCCATACAAGGCGGCGCGTAACCAGCTGCGCCCCATTGGCCCTCCCCTAACCGAAACTCTCCAGCCGGATCTCCTGGAGGAGGTGATCCGCGGCCTGTTCCCGGCGCGTGATGCGTCGTTTTCTCCCCCTGTGATGGCTCCGCCTCCGGGGGTGGTTGTGTCGGATGAGGCTCCCGCCCTCATATCGACAGAAGAGTTCGGTGCCGCGGAGATTGTGCTCCGCGGCAAGAAGACAGCGCCGGGTCCAGACGGGATCCCGGCCAAAGTCCTCGCTCTCTCCATTACGGAGATGGAGCCGCGTTTCCGGGGCCTCTTCGACCGCTGTCTTGCGGTCGGGAGGTTCCCCCGGATCTGGAAGAGGGGGCAGTTATGCCTCCTCAAAAAGGACGGACGGCCCTCGGACTCCCCTTCGGCCTATCGCCCAATAATATTGCTCGACGAGATCGGAAAGACCTTCGAGAGGATTATTTCCTCCCGTCTCGTCGAGCACTTGGGCCAGTGTGGGGACTTGTCCGAAGTCCAGTTTGGGTTCCGGGCAGGGCGGTCTACCATCGACGCCCTGACCCGTCTCCGTCGCATAACGGACGAGGCTGCGTCGGCAGGGGAGGGAGTAATCGCCATTTCGTTCGACATCAAGAACGCTTTTAACTCCCTCCCCCACTCCGTCATTCTGGAGGCTCTCCGGTACTTCCGGGTACCCTTTTACTTGCGAGAGCTCCTCCGGAATTACTTAGAGGACCGCGAGGTCCTCTATGTAAACAAAGACGGAGAGTTGAAGGGGCACCATGTCGAATCCGGCGTTCCACAGGGCTCAGTCTTGGGCCCTCTTTTATGGAACGTCGGATACGACTGGGTGCTGCGTGGTCGTCTTCTCCCGGGCATGAGTGTCATCTGTTATGCAGATGACACTCTCGTCACAGCCCGGGGGAAGTCCTTTGAGGAGGCGGCCATCAAGGCGTCTGCCGGAGGGGAGTTGGTGGCCCGGCGAATAGGGCTTTTGGGGTTGGAAGTCGCCCTCCATAAAACGGAGGCGATGTACTTCCCGCCTCCGCGGCGTCGTTTTCCCCCCAACGCGTCTATTGTCGTTGGGGGTTGTTCCATCGAGGTCAGGCCCGAGATGAAATATCTCGGGCTTATTTTGGATGCGCGGTGGCATTTTGGCCCCCACTTCCGGGGGATGCTACCGCGCCTCCTCAAGGCGGCCGATTCATTCGGTTGGCTGTTGCCCAACTTGGGCGGGCCGAGCGCCAAATGCCGGCGGCTATACGCCGGCATATTGCGTTCTATGGCGCTATACGGCTCGCCCATATGGGCTAGTAGCCTAGAGAGGAGGGAAAATGTCGCTCTCCTCCGAGCGCCTCAGAGGGCCATCGCCCAGCGGGTCGCGAGAGCCTACCGCACTGTAGGCTTCTCTGCGGCCTGCGTCCTGGCCGGTACTCCCCCTTGGGAGGAAGAGGCTTGTGTTCTGGCTGCCGTCTATGAGTGGACGGCAGCCAAGAAGGCTAGTGGTGAAGCCTTTTGCCTCGTTGAGAAGGAGGCGGTGAGAAAGGAGGCCCAACAACAGTTGGTCCAGAGGTGGGCCGACTCTTTGGCCACCGTAGAGTTTGGCCGGAGGACCGTTGAGGCGATTGCTCCGGTCCTCCAGCAATGGCTGGCACGAGAGCACGGCTTCCTCTCGTATCGCATGGTGCAGGTACTTACGGGCCACGGCTGTTTCGGCTCGTACCTGCACCGGATACAAAGAGAGGAGGCCAGTGCGTGCCATGAGTGCGGGGCCCCCGAGGACACGGCGCAGCACACGCTCGCCGAGTGTCGTGCTTGGGGCCCCCAGCGCGAGGCGCTGAGGAGTGTGGTCGGTAGAGACCTGGATCTCCCGACGGTTGTTCGGGCCATGTTGGCCTCGGAACAGGCCTTTACGGCCTTCGCCTCCTTCTGTGAGGATGTCATCTCACAGAAGGAGGAGAATGAGCGCCTGCGCGAGCGGGACCCGCGCTCGAGTGCGCGGCGTATGGCAAGGAGGGGGGGGAGACGCCGAACAGTTGCGCGGCATCTCCCTCAACTCCCGCGAGGAGGCCAGTCGGTAGCCGGTGCGGGGGCACCGGTGCCGACATTGCACAGGCCTCCTTCGCAGCCTGGTAGGGACGGTTCGGTGCTCCCGGCCGCCCCTATCACTCCCCCCACACCATCGGGGGGGAGTAGTGTTGGGCCCGCGCTGTAAGCGGGCTCACGCCAGGGGAGGGACGCGAAGGGAGGCTTCATAGCCAGATTCTCGTGTCCCCTCCCCACTCTGGCGTAGACGGGAGCACCCCTGGGGTTTTAGTCGGTAGGCCCCCGCGTGTCAGGCGGGGGAGAGTCCGACATAACCCGTCCGCCCCCCGGCGGCGGGTATGCGTAAGGCATTTCCCCAGGGAGACCAAAAAAAAAAAAAAAAAAAAAAGGTTAGGTTAGGTCGCCCAAAAAGTGTCGCGCCACGCTGACGGGGGCTCGTTTATTTGAGTTCCCCGCAGCTGAAGCTGCCCAGGCGGACACTTTTGCCGCGCGTTTGAGAGAGGCGGTGGGGGGCGTTGCGGTTGTCGCGCGCCCCGAGAAGTGCACCTCCTTGCAAGTGTCCGACTTGGACGACTCAGTCACAAAGCAGGAGGTGGCTTCCAAAGTGGCGGAGGTTGGTGGCTGCTCGGTGGAGGCGATTAAGGTCGGTGAGATCCGCACCGGCCGAGGAGGCGTTGGGACAGTTCGCCTCCAATGCCCCATCGTAGCGGCCAAACGCGTCCTGAGTGCGGGGAAGTTGTTGGTGGGCTTCAGCTCAGCGGCCGTCATTGCACTGGAAGACGGTCCGCTGCGCTGTTTTAAGTGTCTGGGCACTGGGCATGTTTCGGCTCGCTGCCCCTCCGTCGTTGTCCGCGCGGGACTTTGTTTCCGTTGTGGGGTCGAGGGCCACAAAGCGGCCGGTTGCCAGGCTGAGCCGAACTGCGCCGTTTGTGCCGCAAGCGGCCGGCCATCCGGGCACATGATGCGGGGGAGGAACTGCAAGCCTCCCCCCAAGAAGGGCAAGCTGCCGGCGCCTTCCAAGGCCCCCGCGGCGAGTGTCGCTGCCGATCCCTCGGCGGCGCGTGATGGTGCGATGTCCGAATGATGGATAGAGTCGGGCATCGCACCATATTACAGGGCAACCTAAATCACTGCCGCTCGGCCCAGGACTTAATGTCCCAGGCCCTGGCCGAGTGGCAGGTTGATTTAGGAGTTATGGCGGAGCCATATTTCATCCCTCCCCACTGGTTTGGGGATGTGGATGAAAAGGTGGCCGTTTTCGTACGGCCGTCGTCTGGTTCTTCCCCCCTTTCACTTTTCGAAAGGGGGTCCGGCTACATAGCCGTCGTTTGGGGTCCTCTCGCCGTGGTGGGAGTATATTTCTCCCCCAACCGGCCTTTCCGGGAGTTCGAGATATTCTTGAACTCCCTAACCGCGGTTTTGGGCCGGTTGGCACCGCGTCAGACCATCCTGCTCGGGGACCTCAACGCTAAGTCGGTGGAGTGGGGCAATCCCTCCTCCGACGTTCGCGGTAATGCCGTGCAGGCGTGGGCGATATCGTGTGGTCTGCTGCTCCTCAACAGGGGCACAGACCACACATGTGTTAGGCAGAACGGCGGGTCCATCATTGACCTGTCGTTTGCCACCTCACCCCTTGCCACTTTAGTGAGGGATTGGCGCGTGGACCCGGCGGAGACCCTATCGGACCATAAATACGTTAGGTTTGAGATCTCCGGTCGGGTCCCTCAACAGGACGCCCAGCGGCGCCCATCGCCTTTCAAAAGGTGGGCCTTATCGCGCCTCGATCGGGACATGGCGAAGGAGGCGGCACTCTACCAGGAGTGGTTCTGCCCGCCCCGTGCCGATGTCTCGATCGACGAGGCTGCCTCCCAACTCAGGGACTCTTTGACCGAGGTATGTGATTTTTCCATGCCTCGGTCTCGCCGCCCCGACCCCAAGCACGCCGTTCATTGGTGGTCGGCGGAGATTGCGGATCTCCGGGCCGCCTGCATTACGGCCCGATGGGCGTACACCCGCTGCAGACGGCGGCGACGCACAGTCCCTGGCGAGGAGGCCCGCCTCTACGAGGCTTATAGAGAGGCCAGAGGGGCGCTCAAGCACGCCATAGGACAGGCGAAAGACCGCTCCCGAGCCGAGATGCTTGAGAGTCTCGACCAGGATCCGTGGGGGAGACCTTATAAAGCGGCGCGCGCACAGCTGCGCCCCATAGGTCCCCCACTGACCGAGACTCTTGAGCCGGCCCTGCTGCAGGAGGTGGTGCGGGTTTTGTTCCCGGCCCGCCAACAGGATTTCTTGCCTCCGCCGATGGCTCCACCTCGAGGCATGTCCCAGCCTCCTGAAGCTGATCCCCCTCCCCCCGTCTCAACGGAGGAATATGGGGCCGTAGAGCTTCGGCTCCGAGGGAAGAAGACTGCCCCCGGGCCAGATGGTGTGCCTGCGAAAATCGTGGCGATCGCGGCGGACCGCATGGAGGTCAATTTCAGGGACCTCTTCGACCGGTGTTTCCGGGAGAGGAGGTTCCCTGGAATTTGGAAGGAGGGGCAGTTGTGCCTCCTTCAGAAGCCTGGGCGTCCGGCCGACTCTCCGTCGGCCTACCGGCCAATCATCCTGTTGGACGAGGTGGGGAAGTCTGTTTGAGAAGGATTGTGTCTTCCCGCCTCATTGCACACCTTCAGGAGATTGGTCCGGATTTGTCGGACGCCCAGTTCGGCTTCAGGTCGGGGCGGTCTACGATAGACGCCCTGACCCGCCTCCGCCGGACCATATCGGAGGCCGAGTGCGAGGGGAAGGGTGTGTTGGCGATATCTTTTGATATAAGAACGCCTTTAACACCCTTCCTCACTCGACAATAATAGCGGCGCTTCGCTATTTTCGGGTCCCTGCCTATCTCAGGGACCTCATAGCGGATTACCTGAGTGGCCGGACGATTGTTTTCGCCAATGGAGAGGGCGAGGTGGTGCGCCACGACGTCGAGTCCGGGGTTCCACAGGGGTCGGTCTTAGGACCACTCCTGTGGAACATAGGGTTCGATTGGCTCCTCCGCGGTGTCCTTCTCCCGGGCATGGGTGTAATTTGTTATGCCGACGACACCCTCGTGACCGCCCGGGGGAAGACCTTTAGTGACGCGGCCATCTTGGCCTCCGCGGGGGGGGACCTGATTATAGAGCGGATCAGGCGCCTCGGACTCGACGTGGCTGTGGAGAAAACCGAGGCCATATGGTTCCACGGACCTGGGCCTCGGCAGCCGCGCGCACCACCGGGGGCATCGTTCGTTCTCGGCGGGGTAACTACCCCTGTGAAGGCCGAGATGAAGTATCTCGGCCTTATACTGGATACTCGGTGGCAGTTTGGCCCGCATTTCCGCGGGCTGTCACCGAGGCTCCTGAGGGCGGCGCAGAGCCTTTCTTGGCTCATGCCCAATCTTGGCGGGCCGGGCTCTAAGTGCCGGAGGCTCTACTCCGGCATCTTGAAGAGCATGGCCCTATACGGCGCGCCAATTTGGGCGGAGTCACTCTCCCGCAGGGAGAACGTCCGCCTCCTCCGGGGGCCCCAACGGGCCATAGCACAACGCGCAGTGCGGTCCTACCGCACGGTAGGTTTTTCCGCCGCCTGCGCGTTGGCCGGGACCCCCCCGTGGGAGTTGGAGGCGGAAGTGCTGGCGGCCGTCTACGAGTGGACGGCCGCCAAGAAGGCTGCACGCGAGCCCTTCTGCGATGTGGAACGCGAGGCGGTCCGCAAGGAGGCCCACGAGCGCCTGGTGGGGCTGTGGGCCGAAGATTTGGGGCGCGCCAGATACGGGCGTCGCACCCTGGACGCGCTCGCCCCGGTGCTAGACCGGTGGCTGGAGCGGCCGCATGGCTCCCTGTCCTACAGGATGGTGCAGGTGATGACGGGCCACGGATGCTTTGGCTCATACCTGCACCGCATCCGAAGGGAGGGAGCCCCTCTCTGCCATGCGTGCGGCGCTGCTGAGGACACGGCGGAGCACACCGTCGTGCACTGCCCGTCCTGGAGCCAGCAGCGCCAGGCACTTAGGGCGAAGGTCGGCCCAGACCTGTCCCTGGCCGGCATAGTGTCGGCCATGCTAGCGGGACAGGAGGCCTGGAGAGCCTTCGCCACCTTCTCGGAGGAGGTCATGGCGGAGAAGGAGGCGGCAGAGCGCGCGCGGGAGGACGATCCCTCCGCCGACGCGCTCCGAAGAGCGAGGAGGGGTAGGAGACGCCGCCAATATGTGCGTCTCCCTCCTCTCCTTGGAGGTGGCCAGCCGGCGCATGGTACGGGGGTACCAGCGCCGGCATTGCACCGGTCACCTCCAGTGCTCGTTAGGGACGGCTTCTCACCCTCGGCTGTCCCTAACACCCCCCCCACACCATCCGGGGGGGATGGCGTCCAGCCCGCGTGTAGGCGGGCGCCGCCCCGGGAGGATCGCGAACAAGGCTTCGTGCCCGTCATCGTGATCGCTCCCCACTAAGGGCGATGAGAGTGGTGT